>SZWC01000772.1:155568-172235 GCA_023375785.1 Penium margaritaceum | reverse complement strand
GTTGCGGAGTGGTGCGAACTGGTTGTGGAGTGGTGTGCACTGGTTGCGGAGTGGTGCGAACTGGGTGCAGAGTAAGGCTGCACACCAAATCCTAGGATTCGTGAATAAGATTCGTGAACCCGGAAAAAGATTCAGATTCGGGGATCCAAATCCTTCATGAGGATTCGATTCGGGATTCGGAGATCCTTTCCCTATTGTTTCATCATGGAAAACAGGGATTTATGTGGCAGATTAGAGGATTTTTACCTGCCATCACCCATAGGATTCGGAAAAGATTCGTGAATCTTACGGATTCGCGAATCCAGATTCGGATTCGTGAATCAAACCCAAACCTGGATTCGGATTCGTGAATCCGAATCCAATCTGGGATCCGGGAATGTTACCCGGTGTGCACCCTTAACGGTCAGAGTGTCCAATCACAGTGCAGATATACTAGGCATGATCTTGCAGCTACAAAAAAGGTAGAGTACTAGTGGTTCGGTGTGGCTATTATGTGCAATGCCCTGACAAAGTTGGCATGTGCCACTGACCATGCCGACAAAGTTTACCAAGTGACTTTATCTTCTACGAATCGTAACACGAGTCAGTCATGGTCAGTGTGCCCAATCACAGTGCACATCTAATAAGTATGAACTTGCAGGTATAAACAAGGTAAAAAACCGGTGGCTTGGCATGGCTATTGTGCGCAATGCTTTGACAAAGTTGGCATGTGATACTGACCATGACCACATAGTTTACCACGTGACTTTAACTTCTACGAACCGTAACACAGGTCAGCCACATTCAGAGTACCCAATCACAGTGCACATCTAATATGCATGACCGTACCAATCGCTTGGCACGGCTATTGTGCGCAATGCCTTGACAAAATTGGCATGTGCCACTGAAAATGACAACAAAGTTTACCAAGTACCTTAAACGGATATGAATCATAACACGAGTCAGCCACTGTCAGAGTGTCCAATCACAGTGCAGATGTACTAGGCATGATCTTGCAGGTGCAAACAAGGTACCCTACTGCTCAAGGTATTTGATTTAAAATGTTTTTATGGTCATTGAAACTGTGTCGAAGTTTTGTTCGATGAAATTAAAGGTTATACAAATTATTTGAATACGTTTTTTGGTGAAATCACGGTGCAGGAAATGTTCACTCATATTTCACATCACATGTTTGTTCACATTCTCCGTAGAGTCATTTGTGGTAGGGAACGACAAATAGGCGTGAACAACCATCTGTACATAATGACAAACCCACGCAACACAACACACACCTAGACCCGTCGATGGTCCTTAGCATTTCATTGAACAATGGAATATCTTGTTGAATTATTGGATTTCTGCAAGAATGATCCTGGGCCTTTTGTTGAATTCAATGTGTCAGTTGAATGTCAGTTCGTTCACTTAGGATTCCAGAAAAAATACTGAACCAAAAATTTCCATCTAATTCATCGATTTCATAATCAGGCAAACCTCTATCGTTGAATTCCTTGAGCAGTAGGCAGACTACTGGTGGTTCGGTGTTGCTATTGTGCGCAATGCCTTGACAAGGTTGGTATTTGCCACTAACCATGACCACAAAGTTTACCAAGTGACTTTAACTTATACGAATCATAACAAGAGTCAGCCACGGTCAGAGTGCCCAGTCACAGTGCACCTCTAATATGCATGACCTTGCAGGTAAAAACAGGGTAAAAAACCGGTGGCTTGGCACGGCGATTGTGCGCAATGCCTTGACAAAGTTGGCATGTACCACTGACCATGACCACGAAGTTTACCAAGTACATTAAACGGTTATGAATCATAACACGAGTCAGCCACGGTCAGAGTGTCCAATCACAGTGCACATGTCTTAGGCATGATCTTGCAGGTACAAACAAGGTAGTATACTGTTGGCTCGGTGTGGCTATTGTGCGCAATGCCTTGACAAAGTTGGCATGTGCCACTGACCATGACCACAAAGTTTACCAAGTACATGAAACGGCTATGAATCATAACACGGGTCAGCCACAGTCAGAGTGTCCAATCACAGTGCAGATATAATGGGCATGACCTTGCAGGATTAAACAAGGTAGAATACTGGTGGATCGTTGTGGCTATTGTGTGCAATGCATTGACTAAGTTGGCATGTGCCACTGACCATGACCACAAATGTATCCAAGTGACTTTACTTCTATCGATCATAACACGAGTCAGCCATGGTCAGAGTGTCCAATCACAGTGCAGATGTGTTCGGCATGGTCTTGCAGGTACAAACAAGGTAAAACACCGGTGGCTGGGCGTGGCTATTGTGCGCAATGCCTTGACAAAGTTGGCATGTGCCAGTGACCATGACCACAAAGTTTACCAAGTGACTTTAACTTCTACGAATCGTAATACGAGTCTGCTACAGTCGGAGTGTCCAATCACGGTGCACATCTAACATGCACGACCTTGCAGATATAAACAAGGGAAAAAACCGGTGGCTTGGCACGGCTATTGTGCGCAATGCCTTGACATAGTTGGCATGTGCCACTGGCAATGACGACAAAGTTTACCAAATACCTTAAACGGCTATGAATCATAACACGAGTCAGCCACGGTCAGAGTGTCCAATCATAATGCAAATATACTAGGCATGACCTTACAGGTATAAACAAGGTAAAACACTGGTGGCTCAGTGTGGCTGTTGTGCGCAATGCCTTGACAAAGATGGCATGTATCTCTGACCATGACCACAAATGTATCCAAGTGACTTTGAATTCTATTGATCATAACACGAGTCAGCCACGGTCAGAGTGTCTAATCACAGTGCAGATGTACTAGGCATGGTTTTGCAAGTGCAAACAAGGTAGAATACTGGTGGCTTGGTGTGGCTATTGTGCGCAATGCCGTGACAAAGTTGGCATGTGCCATTGTGTCAGAAGAATGTAGACGCGAGAATAGCAACAGCAAAAGCAGGCAGAAGCATTAGAACATGCAAATGTACGTTAGCAGAGTGATGTAGGTGAGAGCGGTCCGAGGAGTTAGTCGCAGATGTTGAGAGAGGCAGAGACGCGGGGTAGCCAAGGTGGGCAAGTTGATGTGAGAGAGTACTGGCGAGATGAGTGATGGCTGACGGAGTAAAAGAGCTGAGCAAAGGACCGAGAGTGACGGAGCAAAGGGCTGAAAGGGGCTGGCGAAGACGGGAAATGCGAAGGGGGAGCAGAGCGAAGACACGGCAGCAAAGCCGTGGAACCAAAGGGGGAACATGATGAGCAGAACTGTTCTGGTTAATTGTGGAGGGAATGAACATCATCCATATGTACTACAGAACAGATAGGACAGGAAGCATGTATAGCTAAGGGTGCACACCGGGTAAGATTCCCGGATCCCAGATTGGATTCGGATTCACGAATCCGAATCCAGGTTTGGCTTTGATTCACGAATCCGAATCTGGATTCGCGAATCCGTAAGATTCACGAATCGTTTCCGAATCCTATGGGTGATGGCAGGTAAAAATCCTCTAATCTGCCACATAAATCACTGTTTTCCATGTTGAAACAATAGGGAAAGGATCTTCGAATCCCGAATCGAATCCTCATGAAGGATTTGGATCCCCGAATCCGAATCTTTTTCCGGGTTCACGAATCTTATTCACGAATCCTAGGATTTGGTGTGCAGCCTTATGTATAGCGGCTTCTTCTGCACTAGCCGGACGTGCTTGCGGCGATTCCGCTTATTAGGGGACGTCTCGGTAGGAGGGCCGTTGGTCGGTTAAGGACCGCTAACGGCTAGTGAATGATGACCGAGGTGGTTCTGACCGGAGTTGAACCATTATTTAGCACTCGGAGTATCCCGGGAGTGGGATGTACCTTGTCAGAGTCATGTTTTCTGACAGCCCCCTTGAGTCCGACAAGGTGGAGAGTCATGATTGCCTTTTAGAGGGCAATGAGGTCCTGTTGACGTTGTCTCGTTGGGGGTGTTTCCACTCGATGAAGGGATCTGATGATCTCGTGGCAGAGGTTTGGATTCCACGCTGATGCAACCAGAGTGTGCCACATCGCTGCCACCGGGGATACTTCATTGATGATTCTATGGTAGACAGGATGGGTGGTGTGGCGAAGGCATTTCTTGATGTCTCGGAGGGTTGTTGTGTAGGCCCTTGGAGGAATGTCAGGGTTGTCGTAGACTCCTTCCAAGAAGAGGGAGAGTTGAAACCCATGAAGAAATGACTGTTTTGTGTGGATACGTATGCCACCATACCAGTCGTGGATGTTTTCTTCGAACTGATCGAGCTTTGGGATGTGTGTCCAATCGAGGGCACAAACAGCCATGTTGGCGTGGCAAGTTGTGAGTAGAGGAAAGGAGATAGCGTTTTTGACTGCTGTGTGACTTTGGCACGGCTCGAGTTTTGGCGTGAGTGTGTAGCAGTTTGTTGCTGAGTGAGGAATGTATTTGGGCGTTCCTTGTGCCGAGCTGAAAGTGATGCCGATGGTGAGGAACGGTTGATGATGGAGTGGGTGCAGGGGCGAAACCACGTGTGCTGCAGAATTAGGGGAGTAAGATGCGGCAAGGGGAAGGCAGGTGCCAACGCGCCGCGACAAATTTGCTACAAGCGTGGGTGCAGGCTGCTGCGGAAGTGGGCAGCTAGCTCGTGCAGGTCCTTGTGCCGATCATAAATGCTTGATGATGATTGCTGAAGCGGAAGCCGATGATGATGGAGTGGGCGCAGGGACGAGCTGCGTGCACAGAGGGCGTGGGCGCAGGTCGTCACGGAAAAAGGCGATACGACCGGGCGGATCCTTGTGCCGAGCTGAAATCGATGCAGAAGCAGAGGAAATGATTGATGGATGAGTGGGCGCAGGGGCGGAACCACGTGCGCTGTGAAGGTTTGGCGTGGGCGCAGGTCATCACGACTCGATCGATGCGATGGGGCGGATCCTTGTGCGGAGTTGAAAGCGATGCGAAAGCGGATGAATCAATTGATGGATGAGTGGGTGCAGGGGCGGAACCACGTGCGCGATGAAGCGATGCTGATGCTGATGATTAGTTGGAGGGCGGCTTGGACGATGTTGACGGTGGAAGGATGGCGGTGGGGCAGGAACGGGCAGCTGATGGAGATGAGAAAAATGAAGCAAGGAGGAGGAGGAGCTGAAGGAAGCAGATGAGAATGATGTGAGGAGGCGGCTCGGAAGATGTTGATGACGGAGAGATGGCGGTGGTGCAGGATCGGGTGGCTGACGGAGCTAAGGAGGCTTTGGAGCCGGGATGGCTGGGATGGCTAACGGAAGGAGATGAGGATGACGTGAAGGATGAGGATGGATGACGATGCGGACAGAGAAGGGTAGACGCAGTCAGATGTAGGAGAGATGAGAGGCGATGCGGCAGAAGGCAGTGCGACACATCACTTCTTCTACTTTCAGGAGAGTGACGGCTTGTTCCCCAGTTAGCTCGGAAATGGGAGCAGGAAGACCGGTGGTGTCCGATATCCTGTTAGCCGGAAGATATTGGTTGGAGAGAGGGAGTCAGGCAGGGAGTAGCGGCACCAGACCGCTGATGTCAGGAGAGTGACGGCTTGTTCTCCAGTTGGCTCATAAATAGGAGCACGAAGACTGGTGGTGTCCGATGTCCTGACAGTGGCAGTCTGGTTACTACTGCTGACGAGGCGAGAGGGATATGCGAGAAGGCGACTCGAGATGATGGATGCGAACGTACCAAGGATGGCAGCGAGGAAGTGGCAGGTGAGTTTGGCTAGGCAAGCTGCAAGAGGAGGAGATGTTTGTGGAATCAGAGGCAATGACGGGAAGTGGATGGCGGACGGCGGGAAGCTTCTTGGTAATTGGCGGCGGACGGCGGCTCAGGAGTAGCTTGCAACCGATGTGGGCGACACGTCACCGGCAGTTAGCCACGGGCACAGAAAATGGGTGCAAGGCCTTCTTGGGACGACGAGACGTTTCTACAGCGCAGAGGGCTTGTTAGGCAGTGCTGCTGATGTTGGCTGCTGGCGAAGCTGTGAGGCGCGGGACGACGGTAGCGGTGGCAGGAGAATGTGATTGGAAGCAATGAAACAAAGGCTACAACAGAGCAATGACGCGGTTATGGGACTCCAGGTGATGTCACCTGAAGCTCTGGTACCATGTCAGGATAACGTAGATGCGAGAATAGCAACAGCACAAGTAGGCAGAAGCATTAGAACATGCAAATGTACATTAGCAGAGTGACGTAGGTGAGAGCGGTCCGAGGAGTTTGTCGCAGATGTTGATAAAGGCCAAGATGCGGGGTAGCCGAGGTGGGCAAGTTGATGTGAGAGAGTACTGGCGAGATGAGTGTTGGTTGACGGAGTAAAAGAGCTAAGCGACGGAGCGAGAGTGATGGAGCAAGGGGCTGAAAGGGGCTGGCGAAGACGGGAAATACGAAGGGGGAGCAAAGCGAAGGCACGCCGGCGAAGCCACGGAACCAAAGGGGGAACAGAATGAGCAGAACTGTTCAGGTTAATTGTGGAGGGAATGAACATCCTCCATATGTACTACAGAACGGATAGGACAGGAAACATAGATAACGACTTCTTCTGCATTAGCCGGACGTGCTTGCGGTGATTTCGCTTATTAGGGGATGTCTTGGTAGGAGGGCCGTTGGTCGGTTAAGGACCGTTAACGACCAGTGAATGATGACCGAGGTGGTTCTAGCTGGCGTTGAACCATTATTGAGCACTCGGAGAATCCGGGGGGTGGGATGTACCCTGTCGGAGTCATATTTTCTGACAGACTGACCATGACGACAAAGTTTACCAAGTGATTTTGCCTTCTACAAATCATAACACGAGTCAGCCGCGGTCAGAGTACCCAATCAAAGCGCACATCTATTATGCGTGACCTTGCAGGTATAATGAAGGTAGAATACAGGTGGCTCGGTGTGGCTATTGTGCCCAATTCCTTGACATGTACCACTGACCATGACCACAAATATATCCAAATGACTTGTACTTCTATTGATCATAACACGAGTCAGCCACGGTCAAAGTGTCCAATCACAGGGCAGATGTATTAGGCATGATCTTGTGGGTACAACCAAGGTACAATACTGGTGGCTCGGTGTGGCTATTTTGCGCTATGCCTTAACAAAGTTGGCATGTGTCACTGACCATGACCACAAATGTATGCAAGTGACTTTTACTTCTATTGATCATAACACGAGTCAGCCACGGTTAGAGTGTCCAATCACAGTGCACATGTACGAGGCATGATTGTGCAGGTGCAAACATGGTAGAATACTGGTGGCTCGGATTGGCTATTGTGCGCAATGCCTTGACAAGGTTGGCATGTGTCACTGACCATGAGCACAAATATATGCAAGTGACCTTTACTTCTATTGATCATAACACGAGTCAGCCACAGTTAGAGTGTTCAATCACACTGTAGGTATACTAGGCATGAACTTGCAGGTTAAAAAAGGCAGAATACTAGTGGCTCGGTGTGGCTATTGTGCGCAATGTCTTGACAAAGTTGGCATATGCCGTTGACCGTGACCACAAAGTTTACCAAGTAACTTTAACTTCTACGAATCGTAACATGAGTCAGCCACGGTCAGAGTGCCCAATCACAATGCAGATCTAATATGCATGACCTTACAGGTATAAACACGGTAAAAAACGAGTGGTTTGGCATGGCTTTTGTGCGCAATGCCTAGACAAAGTTAGCATGTGCCACTGCCATGACCACGAAGTTTACCAAGTACCTTAAACGGATATGAATCATAACACGAGTCAGCCACGGTCAGAGTGTCCAATCTCAGTGCAGATATACTGGACATGACCTTAGAGGTATAAACAAGGTAGAATACTGGTGGCTCGGTGTGGCGATTGTGTGCAATGCCTTGACAAGTTGGCATGTGCCACTGATCATGACCACAAGTGTATCCAAGTGACTTTTCCTTCTTTTGATCATAACACGAGTCAGCCACGGTCAGAGTGTCCAATCACAGTGCACATATAGTAGTCATGATCTTGCATGTAAAAACAAGGTAAAATACTGGAGGCTCGGTGTGGCTATTGTGCGCAATGCCTTGACAAAAATGGCATGTGCCACTAACCATGACCACAAAGTTTACCAAGTGACTTTAACTTCTACGAATCGTAACACGAGTCAGCCACAGGCAGAGTGTCCATTCACAGTGCAGATATACTGGGCATGACCTTACAGGTATAAACAAGGTAGAATACTGGTGGCTCGGTGTGGTTATTGTGCGCAATGCATCGACAAATTTGGCATTTACCACTGACCATGACCACAAATGTATCCAAGTGACTTTTACGTCTATTAATCATAACATGAATCAGCCACGGTCAGAGTGTCCAGTCACAGTGCTGATGTACTAGGCATGATCTTACATGTTCAAACAAGTGAGAATACTGGTGGCTCGGAATGGCTATTGTGTGCAATGCCTTGATAATGTTGGCATGTGCCACTGACCATGACCACCAAATTTACCAAGTGATTTTAACTTCTACGAATCGTAACACAAGTCAACCACGGTCAGAGTGCCCAGACACAGTGCACATCTAATGTGCATGATCTTGCGGGTATAACCAAGGTAAAAAACTGGTAGCTTGGCACGGCTGATGTGCGCAATGCCTTGACAAATTTGGCATGTGCAACTGACCATGACCACAAAGTTTACCAAGTGACTTAAACTTCTACAAATCGTAACACGAGTCAGCCACAGTCAGAGTGCCTACTCACAGTTCAGATGTGCTAGACATGAATTTGCAGGTATAAACAAGGTAAAAAACGGATGGCTTGGCACGGCTATTGTGCGCAATGCCTTGACAAAGTTGGCATGTGCCACTGACCATGACCACAGAGTTTACCAAGTACCTCAAATGGCTATGAATCATAACACGAGTCAGCCATGGGCAGAGAGTCAAATCACAGTGCAGATATACTAGGTATGACCTTACAGGTATAAACAATGTAGAACACTGGTGGCTCGGTGTGGCTATTGTGCACAATGCCTTGACAAAGCTGGCCTGTGCCACTGACCACGACCACAAATGTATCCAAGTGACGTTTACATCTGTTGATCATAACACGAGTCAGCCACGGTCAGAGTGTCCAATCACAGTGCAGATGTACTAGGCATGATCTTGAAGGTTCAAACAAGGTAGAATACTGGTGGCTCCGAATGGCTATTGTGCGCAATGCCTTGACAATGTTGGTATGTGCCACTGACCATAACCACAAAGTTTACCAGGTGCTTTTTGCTTTTACGAATTGTAACACGAGTCAACCACGGTCAGAGTGCCCAAGCACAGTGCACATCTAATATGCATGACCTTGCAGGTATAAACAAGGTAAAAAACTGGTGGCTTGGCATGGCTATTGTACGCAATGCCTTGACAAAGTTGGCATGTGGCACTGACCGTGACCACAAAGTTTACCAAGTGACTTTAACGTATACAAATCGTAACACCAGTCAGCCACAGTCAAAGTGCCCAATCACAGTTCAGATGTACTAGGCATGACCTAGCAGGTATAAACAAGGTAAAAAAACGATCGCTTGGCACGGCTATTGTGCGCAATGCCTTGAAAAAGTTGGCATGTGCCACTGACCATGACCACAAATGTATGAAAGTGACTTTTACTTACATTAATCATAACTCGAGTCAGCCACGATCAGAGTGTCCAATCATAGTGCAGATGTAGTAGGCATGATCTTGCACGTGCAAACAAGGTAGAATACTGGAGGCTCGGTGTGGCTATTGTGCGCAATGCCTTGACAAAGTTGGCATGGGCCACTGACCATGAGCACAAAGTTTACCAAGTGACTTGAACTTCTACGAATCGTAACACGAGTCAACCACGGTCAGAGTGCCCAACCACAGTGCACATCTAATATGCATGACATTGCAGGTATAAACAAGGTAAAAAACCGGTGGCGTGGCACGGCTATTGTGCGCAAGGCCTTAACAAAGTTGGCATGTGCCACTGACCATGACCACAAAGTTTACCAAGTACCTTAAACGGCTATGACTCATAACACGGGTCAGCCACGGTCAGAGTGTCCAATCACAGTTCAGATGTACTAGGCATGAGCTTACAGGTACAAACAAGGCAGAATACTGGTGGCTCGGTTTGGCTATTGTGCGCAATGCCTTGACAAAGTTGGCATGTGCCACTGACCATGACCACAAATGTATCCAAGTGACTTTTACTTCTATTGATCATAACACGCGTCAGCCACGGTCAGAGTGTCCAATCAAAGTGCAGATGTACTAGGCATGATCTTGTAGGCACAAACAAGGTACAATTCCTGTGTCTCGGTGTGGTTATTGTGTGCAATGACTTGACAAATTTGGCATGTGCCACTGACCAGGACCACAAAGCTTACCAAGTGACCTTAACTTCTACGAATAATAACACAAGTCAGCCACGGTCAGAGTGCCCAATCACAGTGCACATCTCATATGCATGACCTTGCAGGCATACACAAGGTAAACAACCGGTGGCTTGGCACGGCTATTGTGCGCAATGCCTTGACAAAGCTGGCACGTGCCACTGACCATGACCACAAAGTTTACCAAGTGACTTTAACTTCTATGAATTGTAACACGAGTAAGCCACATTCTGAGTGCCCAATCATAGTGAACATATAACATGCATGACTTTGCAGGTATAAAGAAGGTAAAAAATTGGTGGCTTGGCACGGCGATTGTGCGCAATGCCTTGACAAAGTTGGCATGTGCCACTGACCATGACCGCACTGTTTACCAAGTACCTGAAACGGCTATAAATCATAACACGCGTCACCCACGGTCAGAGTGTCCAATCACAGTGCAGATGTACTAGGCATGATCTTGAAGGTACAAACAAGGTAGAATACTGGTGGCTCGGTGTGGCTATTGTGCGCAATGCCTTGACTAAGTTGGCATGTGCCACTGACCATGATCACAAAGTTTACCAAGTTACTTTTGTCAGAAGATTGTAGTGAGAGTGGACGGCAGGAGCAGAAGCAGGCAGAAGCACTGAATCACACAGGAGTGAGCCACCAGGATGAGGAAGGCAAACAGAAAAGAGCGGTCCTCAGACGTTATTCACAAGGCCTCGACAGGGTTGAGACACAGAGCTCTGAGGTAGACAGAGGACAGCGAGAGAGCATGGGAGCGAAGCGGGTGATGCACCAGAGGTGAGCGAAAGGTCATGAGTGACGAAGCGAATCGAAAGATGGTAGGCGGAGTGAGCGGAGACACGGGACAAGCAGAGCGAGAACACGTCGGCGATACCACGGAACCAAGAGGGAACAGGATGTGCATAACTCTTCTGGTTAAACTCGGAGGGAATGAACATCCGCCTTATAAGAGACAGAACAAGACAAAATGGAAAAAAACGGCTTCTTGTGCACTAGCCAGATGTGCTTGCAGTTGGGTCGCTTATTATGGGATAACTCGGTATCGTGCCGTTGGTTGGTTCTCACCGTCAACGGTTCGTGTGTGATGGGACCAAGGTGGTTCATGCCGAGGCTTTAACCGTTATTGAGAGTGCTCGGCATTTTTGAGAGAGGGGGAGCCAGAAAACTCCGAGGAGCTGAACCCGTTGGGTTTCCCACCTTGAAAGAAACATCATTCTCACACCCCCCTTGAATCTGTCAAGGCAGAAAATCCCTCCAGTTTCCGAGTGAGTCGCACATAACCGACCCTCCACAGTGGGTAATAAGGCCGTTCCACAAGAGGGGTAAGTTGTTGTGATCATGCTTGGCCAGGAGAAAGTGTAGGACAGGGTCGACAAGTGTACAAAGCCCGAGTCTTAGTTCTGTGTTGAACAGCTCAAGTTGAGCTTGAAATTCGTCCGGACTGTCGTCGTCGTTGGGACTATTCCAGAGTGGTCTCTCCAGAAGAGACCTCATAATGGAAACGTGGAAGAGATAAACAAGGTAGAATACTTGTGGCTCGGTGTGGCTATTGTGCGCAATGCCTTGACTAAGTGGGCATGTGCCACTGACCATGACCACAAATGTATCCAAGTGACTTTTACTTATATTGATCATAACAAGAGTCAGCCAAGGTCAGAGTGTCCAATCACAGTGCAGATGTACTAGGCATGATCTTGCAGGTGGAAACAAGGTAGAACACCGGTGGCTCGGTGTGGCTATTGTGCACAANTGTGTTGAACAGCTCAAGTTGAGCTTGAAAGTCGTCGGGACTGTCGTCGTCGTTGGGACTATTCCATAGTGGTCTCTCCAGAAGAGACCTCATAATGGAAAAGTGGAAGAGATAAACAAGGTAGAATACTTGTGGCTCGGTGTGGCTATTGTGCGCAATGCCTTGACTAAGTGGGCATGAGCCACTAACCATGACCACAAATGTATCCAAGTGACTTTTACTTATATTGATCATAACAAGAGTCAGCCAAGGTCAGAGTGTCCAATCACAGTGCAGATGTACTAGGCATGATCTTGCAGGTGGAAACAAGGTAGAACACCGGTGGCTCGGTGTGGCTATTGTGCACAATGCCTTGAAAAAGTTGGCATGTGCAACTGACAATGACCACAAAGCTTACCAAGTGACTTTAACTTCTACGAATCGTAACACGAGTCAGCCACGGTCAGAGTGTCCAATCACAGCGTACATCTCATATGCATGACCTTGCAGGTATAAAAAACGTAAAAACCCAGTGGCTTGGCACGGCAATTGTGCGCAATGCCTTGACAAAGTTGGCATGTGCCACTGACCATGACCACAAAGTTTACCAAGTACCTTAAACGGCTATGAATCATAACATGAGTCAGCCACGGTCAGAGTACCCAATCACAGTGTACATATACTAGGCATGACCTTACAGGTATAAATAAGGTATAATACTGGTGGCTCGGTGTGGCTATTGTGCGCACTGCCTTGACAAAGTTGGCATATGCCTCTGACCATGACCACAAATGTATCCAAGTGACTTTTACATCTATTGATCATAACACAAGTCAGCCATGGTCAGAGTGTCCAAACACAGTGCAGATGTACTGGGCATGATCTTGCAATTGCAAACAAGGTAGAATACTGGTGGCTCGGTGTGGCTATTGAGTGCAAAGCGTTGACAAAGTTGGCATGTGCCACTGACCACGACCACAAATATTACCAAGTGACTTGAAATTCTACAAGTTATAACACGAGTCAGCCACGGTCAGAGCACCCAATCACAGTGCACATCTAATATGCACGACCTTGCAGGTATAGACAGGGTAAAAAACTGGTGTGTTTGGACGGCTATTGTACGCAATGCCTTGACAAAGTTGGCATGTGCCACTGACCATGACCACGAAGTTTACCAAGTGACTTTAACTTCTACGAATCGTAACACGGGTCAGCCACAGTCAGAGTGCCAAATCACAGTTTAGATGTACTAGGCATGACCTTGCAGGTATAAAAAAGGAAAATAACCGGTGGCTTGGCACAGCTATTGTGCGCAATTCCTTGAAAACGTTGGCATGTACCACTGACCATGACCACAAAGTTTACCAAGAACCTTAAACGGCTATGAATCATAACACGAGTCAGCCACGGTCAGAGTGTCCAATCACAGTGCATATATACTGGGCATGACCTTAAATAAATAAAAAAGGCAGAAAACTGGTGGCTCGGTGTGGCTATTGTGTGTAATGCCCTTACAAAGTTCGCATGTGCCACTGAGCATGACCACAAATGTATCCAAGTGACTTTTACTTCTATTGGTCATAACACGAGTCAGCCATGGTCAGAGTGTCCAATCACAGTACATATGTACTAGACATGACCTTGCAGGTATATACAAGGTTAAAAACCGGTGGCTTTTCACGGCTATTGTGCGCATTACCTCAACAACGTTGGCATGTGCCACTGACCATGACCACAAAGTTTACCAAGTACCTTAAACGGCTATGAATCATAACACGAGTCAGCCACGGTCGGAGTGTCCAATCACATTGCATATATACTGGGCATGACCTTGCAGGTACAAACAAGGTAGAATACTGGTGGCTCGATGTGGCTATTGTGCGCAATGCCTTGACAAAGTTGGCATGTGCCACTGACCATGACCACAAATGTATCCATGTGACATTTACTTCTATTGATCATAACACGAGTCAGCCATTTTCAGAGTGTCCAATCAAAGTGCATATGTACTAGGCATGATCTTGCAGGTACAAACAAGGTAGAATACTGGTGGCTTGGTGTACGCAACGCCTTGATAAAGTTGGCATGTGCCACTCACCATGGCCACAAAGTTTACCAAGTGACTTTCACTTCTACGAATCGTAACACAAGTCAGCCACGGTCAGAGTATCCAATCACAGCGTACATCTAATATACATGACCTTGCAGGTATAAACAAGGTAAAAAACCGGTGGCTTCGCACGGCTATTGTGCGCAATACCTTGACAAATTTGGCATGTGCCACTGACCATGACCACAAAGTTTACCAAGTAAATTAAATGGCTATGAATCATAACACGAGTCAGCCACGGTCAGAGTGTCAAATCACAGTACAGAAATACTGGGCATGACCTTGCAGTTATAAACAATGCAGAATACTGGTGGCTCTTTTGGCTATTGTGCGCAATGCCTTGACAAAGTTGGCACGTGCCACTGACCATGACCACGAATATATCCAAGTGACTTTTACTTCTATTCATCATAACACGAGTCAGCCACGGTCAAATGTCAAATCACAGTGCACATGTACTATGCATGATCTTGCAGGTACAAAAAAGGTAGAATACTGGTGGCTTGGTATGGCCATTGTACGCAATGCCTTGATAAAGTTGGCATGTGCCACTGACCATGACCACAAAGCTTACCAAGTGACTTTAGCTTCTATGAAACATAACACGAGTCAGCCAAAGTCAGAGTGCCCAGTCACAGCTCAGAAACACTAGGCATCACCTTGCAGGTATAAACAAGGTAACAAACCGGTGGCTTGGCAAGGCTACTGTGCGCAATGCCTTGACAAAGTTGGCATGTGCCACTGAGCATGACCACAAAGTTTACCATGTGACTTTAACTTCTACGAATCGTAACACGAGTCTGCCACAGTCAGAGTTCCCAATCACAGTTTAGATGTACTAGGCATGACCTTGCAGTTATAAACAAGGTATAAAACTGGTGGCTTGGTACGGCTATTGTGCACAATGCCTTGAAAAAGTTGGCATGTGCCACTGACCATGACCACAAAGTTTACCAATAACCTTAAATGGCTATGAATCACAACACAAGTCTACCACGGTCAGAGTGTCCAATCTCAGTGCACATATAATGGGCATAACCGTATAGGTATTAGAAAGGTCAAAAACGGGTGGCTCGGTGTGGCTATTGTGTGCAATGACCTGACAAAGTTGACATGTGCCACTGACCATGACCACAAATGTACCCAAGTGACTTTTACTTCTATTGATCGCACACGAGTCAGCCACGGTCAGAGTGTCCAATCACAGTGAACATGTACTAGGCATGATCTTACAGGTGCAAACAAGGTAGAATACTGGTGGCTTGGTGTGGCTATTGTGCGCAATGCCTTGACAAATTTGGCATGTGCCACTGACCATGACGACAAAGTTTACCAAGTGACTTTAACTTCTACGAATCGTGACACGAGTCAGCCACAATCAGAGTGTCCAATCACAGTTCAGATATACTAGGCATGACCTTGTACGTATAAACAAGGTAAAAAACCGGTGGCTTCTTAGGCTGTTGTGCGCAATGCCTTGACAAAGTTGGCATGTGCCACTGACCATGTCCACAAAGTTTACCAAGTACCTTAAACGGCTATGAATCATAACACGAGTCAGCCACGGTCAGGGTGTTCAATCACAGTGCAGATATACTGGGCATGACCTTGCGGTACAAACAAGATAGAGTACTGGTGGCTCGGTGTGGCTATTGTGTGCAATGCTGTCACAAAGTTGGCATGTGCCACCGACCATGACCTTAAATGTATTCAAGTGACTTTTACTTCCATTGACCATAACACGAGTCAGCCGCGGTCAGAGTGTCCAATAAAAGTGCAGATGTACTAGGCATGATCTTGCAGGTGCAAACAAGGTAGAATACTGGTGGCTCGGTGTGGCTATTGTGCACAATGCCTTGATAATGTTGGCATGTGCCACTCACCATGGCCACAACGTTTACCAAGTGACTTTAAATTCTACGAATCGTAACACAAGTCAGCCACGGTCAGAGTGCCCAATCACAGTGCACATCTAATATGCATGACATTGCAGTAATAAACAAGGTAAAAAGCCGGTGGCTTGGCACGGCTATTGTGCGCAATGCCTTGACGAAGTTGGCATTTGCCACTGCCCATGACCACGAAGTTTACCAAGTACATTAAACGGCTATTAATCATAACACGAGTCAACCACGGTCAGATTGTCCAGTCACAGTGCAGATATACTGGGCATGACCTTACAGGTATAAACAGGGTAGAATACTGGTGGCTCGGTGTGGCTATTTTGCACAATGCCCTGACAAAGTTGGCATGTGCCACTAACCATGACCACAAACGTATCCAAGTGACTTTTCCATCTATTGATCATAACACGAGTCAGCCACTGTCAGAGTGTCCAATGAAAGTGCAGATGTGCTAGGCATGATCTTGAAGGTTCAAACAAGGTAGAATACTGGTGGCTCGGTGTGGCTATTGTGCGCAATGCCTTGACAAAGTTGGCATGTGCCACTGACCATGACCACA
>SZWC01000772.1:138956-155403 GCA_023375785.1 Penium margaritaceum | reverse complement strand
TCCAAGTGACTTTTCCATCTATTGATCATAACACGAGTCAGCCACTGTCAGAGTGTCCAATGAAAGTGCAGATGTGCTAGGCATGATCTTGAAGGTTCAAACAAGGTAGAATACTGGTGGCTCGGTGTTGCTATTGTGCGCAATGCCTTGACAAAGTTGGCATGTGCCACTGACCATGATCACAATGTTTACCAAGTGATTTTAACTTCTACAAATCGTAACACGAGTCAGCCACGGTCAGAGTGCCCAATCACAGTGCACATCTAATATGCATTGCCTTGCAGGCATAAACAAGGTAAAAACCGGTGGCTTGGCACGGCTATTGTGCGCAATGCCTTGACAAAGTTGGCATGTGCCACTGACCATCACCACAAAGTTTACCAACTACCTTAAACGGCTATGAATCATAACGCGAGCCAGCCACGGTCAGAGTGTCCAATCACAGTGCAGATATACCAGGTATGCCCTTGCAGGTATAAACAAGGTAGAATACTTGTGGATCGGTGTGGCTATTGTGCGCAATGCCTTGACAAAATTGGCATGTGCCACTGACCATGACCACAAATGTATTGAAGTGACGTTTACTTCTATTGATCATAACACGAGTCAGCCACAGTCGGAGTGCCCAATCACAGTGCAGATGCACTAGGCATGATCTTGCAGGTACAAACAAGGTAGAATACTGGTGTCTTGGTGTGGCTATTGTGCGCAATGCCTTGACGAAGTTGGCATGTGCCACTGACCATGACCACAAAGTGTACGAAGTGACTTTAACTTATATGAACCGTAACACAAGTCAGCCACGGTCAGAGTGCCCATTCACAGTGCACGTCTAATATGCATGACCTTGCAGGTATAAGCAAGGTAAAACACTGGTATCTTGGCATGGCTATTGTGCGCAATGCCTTGACAAAGTTGGCATGTGCCACTGACCATGACCACAAAGTTTACCAAGTGAATTTAGCTTCTACGGATCGTAACACGACTCAGCCACAGTCCGAGTGACCAATCACAGTGCACATCTAGTATGCATGACCTTGCAGGTATAAACAAGGGTAAAAAACCAGTTTCCTGGCACGGCTATTGTGTGCAATGCCTTGACAAAGTTGGCTTGTGCCACTGACCATGACCACAAAGTTTACCAAGTACCTTAAACGGCTATGAATCATAACACGAGTCAGCCACAGTCAGAGGGTCTAATCACAGTGCAGATGTACTATGCATGATCTTGCTGGTGCAAACAAGGTAAAATACTGGTGGTTTGGTGTGGCTATTGTGCGCAATGCCTTGACAAAGTTAGCATGTGCGACTGACCATGACCACAAATGTATCAAAGTGACTTTTACTTCTATTGATCATAACACGTGTCAGCCACGGTCTGAGTGTCTAATCACAGTGCAGGTTTACTAGGCATGATCTTGCAGGTATAAACAAGGTAGGATACTGGTTGCTCGGTGTGGCTGTTGTGCGCAATGCCTTGACAAAGTTGGCATGTGCCACTGACCATGACCACAAAGTTTACGAACTGACTTTAACTTCTACGAATCGTAACACGAGTCAGCCACGGTCAGAGTGCCCAATCACAGTACATATCTAATATGCATGACCTTGCAGGTATAAACATGGCAAACAACCGGTGGCTTGATACGGCTATTGTGCGCAATGCCTTGACAATGTTGGCATGTGCCACTGACCATGACCACAAAGTTTACCAAGTGACTTTAACTTTTACGAATCGTAAGACGAGTCAGCCACATTCAGAGTGCCCAATCACAGTGCACATCTAATATGCATGACCGTGTAGGTGTAAACAAGGTAAGAAACCGGTAGCTTGGCACGGCTATTGTGCGCAATGCCTTGACAAATTTGGCATGTGCCACAGACCATGACCACAAAGTTTACCAAGTACATGAAACGGCTATGTATCATAACACAAGTCAGCCACGGTCAGAGTGTCCAATCACTATGCACATATACTGGGAATGACCTTACACGTATAAACAAAGTAGAATACTGGTGGCTCGGTGTGGCTATTGTGCGCAAGGCCTTGACAAAGTTGGCATGTGCCACTTACCATGACCAAAAATATATCCTAGTGACTTTTACTTCTATTGATCATAACACGAGTCACCCACGGTCAGAGTGTCCAATCACAGTGCAGATGTACTAGGCATGATCTTGGAGGTACAAACAAGGTAGAATACTGGTGGCCTGGTGTGGCTATTGTGCACAATGTCTTGACAAAGTTGGCATGTGCCACTGACCATGACCACAAAGTTTACCGAGTGAATTTAACTTCTACGAATCATAACACAAGTCAGCCACGGTAAGAGTACCCAATCACAGCGCACATCTAGTATGCATGAACTTGCAGGTATAAACCAGGTAGAATACTGGTGGCTCGGTGTGGCTATTGTGTGCAATGCCTTGACAAAGTTGGCATGTGCCACTGACCATGACCACAAGTGTAACCAAGTGGCTTTTCCTTCAATTGATCATAACACGAGTTAGCCAGGGTCAAAGTGTCCAATCACAGTGCAAATGTACTATGCATGATTTTGCAGGTGCAAACAAGGTAGAATACTGGTGGCTTGGTGTGGCTATTGTGCGCAATGCCTTCACAAAGTTGGCATGTGCCACTGACCATGACCACAAAGTTTACCAAGTGACTTTAACTTCTACGATTCGTAACATGAGTCAGCCACGGTCAGAGTGCCCAATCACAGTGCACATCTTATATGCATGACCTTGCAGGTATAAACAAGATAAAAACTTGTGGCTTGGCACGGCTATTGTGTGCAATGCCTTGACAAAGTTGGCATGTGCCACTGACCATGACCACAAAGTTTACCAAGTACCTTAAACGGCTATGAATCATTACACGAGTCAGCCACGGTCAGAGTGTCCACTCACAGTGCAGATATACTGGGCATGACCTTGCATGTATAAACAAGGTAGAATACTGGTGGGTCGGTGTGGCTATTGTGTGCAATGCCTCCACAAAGTTGGCATGTGCCACTGACCATGACCACAAATGTATCCAGGTGACATTTACTTCTATTGATCATAACACGAGTTAGCCACGGTCAGAATTTCCGATGACAGTGCAGATGTACTAGGCATGCTTTTTAGGTACAAACAAGGTAGATCAGTGTTGACCTGGCCACCCCGAACCCCGGCACATCGATGTGCACCTCGGCACATCGGGTTGAGGGGTGGCGCATCGGCCACATCGGCCACCCCGGTACATCGGCTCGGAGGGGGGGGGGGGGGGGGGGGGGGGGATGGGGGTGAAGAACGCATATCTTGAGTAGGAAGCGAATAATGACTAAAACCACATTTTTTGTTATTTCCATTTCTGTGCTAAAGCTAAGAATGGACCCTGAAGCACATGTGCATTTCCAACGAATGTCTAATGCAACACAATGCACATCAACACATAGTTACCAGTGTTGAACTATCCAGTTAGTCTTGTGCAAATAGTTACAATAATACATAGGGTGCACCAGCACCATTTCATTGTGGGACAATGCTCCAAGAACTAGTAAGTAGGCAATGAATGGAGACAACATTGCTTTGAGTTCAAAGTCTCAAAGTAACATTCATGGACCTGTTGGAGCACGTAACAAACAACCCAGACGATGCCAAAATAGCAAACATCACAACAACAAGTTTGGGACAGGGAAAACAACCTAGCCAAGTTTGAGCCATGAAGACAGTAGCAGGCTAGCGCATGACACGCTTCGCCACCTTGCCTGTCACACCTGGCACTGCAGCAGGCCTCCCCTCTCCCCCCTTGCTAACCAAAGTACCTCCCTCCGTTGCATCGCTTGCAGCTCCTGTGCCCTTCTGAGGAGCAGCTGCCTTTGCTGCCTTTTTGCCTTGGCTGCCTTAGCTGCAAGGGCGGCCTTAGCTGCAAGGGCAGCCTTTGCTGCCAGAGCTGCCTTTGAAGCCCTTGCTGCCTTGGCTGCCTTGGCAGCTCTAGCTACCTTCGAAGTCCTAGTCTTGGCTGCATCTGCCACCGACGCAGCAGCTGCTCCACTTGAACCTACAACATCGTCGTCACCACTCTCCTCCTGTCCTCCATCCTCCTCACCTCCAACTCCCTCTTCCCCTGCATCCCCTTCCTCTTCTCCAACTGCACCCTCCTCTCCTGTCGCATTTCCAACCCCCATCCCCGTCCAATCTCCGACGTCCGACCCTTCCTCTCCAGCACCCTCCCCGGCCATGTCTCCATCCACTCCCACCTCCACCGTTGTAGCAGCAGCTGCCACACTCCCTCCCTCATCCAGCAGGCTCTCCACTTCCTTCCTGGCTCAAACCGCCCTCGCAAAAGAGGGCGGGTCTTCCCCAGCCGCCTCTAGCGCTGTCATGGTCACGGAGTGCTGCTGCTGCTGCTCCCCACCGTCCTCCTCAGCTTCACCCTCAACGTAGATTTCCTCCTCCTCCACCATTTCCTCATCAGAACTATCATCAGCTGCCCCGCTTTCTCCTTCTTCCTCCTCCACTGCCCATGACCACAAAGTTTACCAAGTGACTTTAACTTCTACAAATCGTAACACGAGTCAGCCACGGTCAGAGTGTCCAATCACAGTGCAGATATAGTGGGCATGACCTTGCAGGTACAAAGAAGACAGAATACTGGTAAAGTGGCGTGGCTATTGTGCACAATGCCTTGACAAAGATGGCATGTACCACTGACCATGACCACAACGTTTACCAAGTACCTCGAACGTTTATGAATCATAACATGACTCAGCCACGGTCAGAGTGTCTAATCACTGTGCAGATATACTGGGCATGACCTTACAGTTATAAACAAGGTAGAATACTTTTGGTTCGGTGTAGCTATTGTGCACAATGCCTTGACAAAGTTGGCATGTGCCACTGACCATGGCCACAAGGTTATTCAAGTGGCTTTTACTTCTATTGATCATAACACGAGTCAGCCACGGTCAGAGTGTCCAATCACAGTGCAAATCTCATATGCATGACCTTGCAGGTATAAACACGGTAAAAAACCGGTGGCTTGGCACGGCTATTGTGCGCAATGCCCTGACAAAGTTGGCATGTGCCACTGACCATGACCACAAGGTTTACCAAGTACCTTAAACGGCTTTGAATCATAACACGAGTGAGCTATGGTCAGAGTGTCCAATCACATTGCACATATATTGGGCATGATATTGGAGGTATAAACAAGGTAGAATGCTGGTGATTCGGTGTGGCTATTGTGCATAATGCCTTGACAAAGTTGGCATGTGCCACTGACCATGACCACAAATGTATCCAAGTGACTTTTACTTCTATTGATCATAACACGAGTGAGCCACGATCAGATGTACTAGGCATGATCACAGTGCAAATGTACTAGGCATGATTTTGCAGGTGCAAATGAGGTAGAATACCGGTGGCTCGGTGTGGCTATTGTACGCAATGTTTTCACAAAGTTGGCATGTGCCATTGACCATGACCACAAAGTTTACCAAGTACCTTAAACAGCTATGACTCATAACACGAGTCAGCCACGGTCGGAGTGTCCAATGACAGTGCAGATGTACTGGGCATGATCTGACAGGTACAAACAAGGTGGAATACTGGTGGCTCGGTGTGGCTATTGTGCGCAATGCCTTGACAAAGGTGGCATGTGCCACTGACCATGACCAAAATGTTTACCAAGTGACTTTAACTTCTACGAATTGTAACACGAGTCAGCCATGGTCAGAGTGCCCAATCACAGTGCACATATAATATGAATGACCTTTCAGGTATAAACAAGGTAAAAAACCAGTGGCTTGGCACGGCTATTGTGCGCAATGCCTTGACAAGTGGGCATGTGCCACTGACCCTGACAACAAGGTTTACCAAGTACCTTAAATGGCTATGAATCATAACACGAGTCAGCCACGGCCAGAGTGTCCAATCACAGTGCACATATACTCGGCATGACCTTGCAGGTATAAACAAGGTAAAATTTTGGTGGCTCGGTGTGGCTATTGTGCGCAGTGCCTTGACAAAGCTGGCACGTGCCCCTGACCATGACTACAAGTGTATCCAAGTGACGTTTACGTCTATTGATCATAACACGAGTCAGCCACGGTCAGAGTGTCCAATCACAGTGCAAATGTACTAGGCATGATCTTGCAGGTGCAAACAAGGTAGATTACTGGTGGCTCGGTTTGCTATTGTGCGCAATGTCTTGACTAAGTTGGCATATGCTACTGACCATGACCAGAGTTGTATCCAAGTGACTTTTACTTCCATTGATCATAACACGAGTCAGCCACGGTCAGTGTGTCCAATCATAGTGCAGAAGTAATAGGCATGACCTTGCAGGTACAAACAAGGTAGAATACTGGTGGCTCGGTGTTGCTATTGTGCGCAATGCCTTGACAGAGTTGGCATGTGCCACTGACAGTGACCACAAATGTATCCAAGTGACTTTTACTTATATTGATCATAATACGAGTCAGCCACGGTCAGAGTGTCCAATCATAGTGCAGATGTACTAGGCATGACCTCGCAGGTACAAACAAGGTAGAATACTGGTGGCTCAGTGTGGCTATTATGTGCAATGCCTTGACAAAGTTGGCATGTGCCACTGACCATGACCACAAATGTATCCAAGTGACTTTTACTTCTATTGATCATAACACAAATCAACCATGGTCAGAGTGTCCAATCACAGTGTAGATATACTGGGCATGACCTTGCAAGTATAAAAAAAGGTACAATGCTGGTGGTTTGGTGTAACGTTTATGCGCAATGCCTTCACAAAGTTGGCATGTGCCAATGACCATGACCACAAATGTATCCAAGTGACTTTTACTTCTATTGATCATAACACGAGTCACCCACAGTCATGGTGTCCAATCACAGTGCAGATGTACTAGGCATGATCTCCCACGTACAAACAAGGTAGAATACTGTGGCCCGGTGTGGCTATTGTGCGCAATGCCTTGACAAAGTTGGCATGTGCCACTGACAATTACCACAAATGTATCCAAGTGACTTTTACTTCTATTGATCATAACACAAGTCAGCCACGGTCAGAGTGTCCGATAACATTGCATGTTTGCTAGGCATGATCTTGCAGGTGCAAACAAGGCATAAACAATGTAAAAAAACCGGTGGCTTGGCACGGATATTGTGCGCAATGCCTTGACAAAGTTGGCATGTACCACTGACCATGGCCCCAACGTTTACCAAGTACCTTAAACGACTATGAACCATAACACAAGTCAGCCACGATCAGAGTTTCCAATCACAAAGCAGATATACTGGGCATGATCTTGCAGGTATAAACAAGGTAGAATACTGGTGGCTCGGTGTGGTTGTTGTGCGGAATGCATTGGAAAAGTTTGCATGTGCCACTGACCATGACCACAAATGTATCCAAGTAACTTTTACTCCTATTGATCATAACACGAGTCAGCCACGGTCAGAGTGTCCAATCACAGTGCAGATGTACTAGGCATGATCTTGCAGGTATGGACAAGGTAGAATACTGGTGGCTCGGTGTGGCTAATGTGCGCAATGCCTTGACAAAGTTGGCATGTGCCACTGACCATGACCACAAATCTATCCAAGTGACTTTTACTTCTATTGATCATAACACAAGTCCGCCACGGTCGGAGTGTCCAATAACAGTGCACATTTACTAGGCATGATCTTGCATGTACAAACAAGGTACAATACTGGTAGCTCAGTGTGGCTATTGTGCGCAAGGCATTGACAAAGTTGGCGTGTGCCACTGACTATGACCACAAAGTTTACCGAGTACCTTAAATGGATATGAATCATAACACGAGTCAGCCACGGTCAGAGTGTCCAATCACAGTCCAGATGTATTGGGCATGACCTTGCAGGTATAAACAAGGTAGACTACTGGTGGCTCGTTGTGGCTATTGTGCGCAATGCCTTGACAAAGTTCGCATGTGCCACTGACCATGACCACAACGTTTACCAAGTGACTTTAACTTATACAAATCATAACACGAGTCAGCCACGGTCAGAGTGTGCAATCACAGTGCAGATGTACCAAGCATAATCTTTCAGGTGCAAACAGTGTAGAATACTTGTGGCATGGCACGGCTATTGTGCGCAATACCTTGACAAAGTTGGCATGTGTCACTGACCATGACCACAAAGTTTACCAAGTACCTTAAACGGCTATGAATCATAGCACGAGTCAGCCACGGTCAGAGTGTCCAATCACAGTGAAGATATACTCGGTATGACCTTGCAAGTACAAACAAGGTAGAATGCTGGTGGCTCCGTGTGGCTATTGTGCACAATGCCTTGACAAAAATGCATGTACCACTGACCATGACCACAAAATTTACCAAGTGACTTTAACGTCTACAAATCGTAGGACGAGTCAGCCACAGTCAGAGTTCCCAATCACAGTGCACATCTAATATGCATGACCTTGCAGGTATAAACAAGGTAAAAACCGGCGGCTTGGCATGGCTATTGGGCGCAATGCCTTGACAAAGTTGACATGTACCACTAACCATGACCACAAAATTTACCAAGTACCTGAAATGGCTACGAATCATTTCACGAGTAAGCCACGGTCAGAGTGTCCAATCACAGTGCAGATAAACTGGGCATGACCTTGCAGGTACAAACAAGGTAGAATACTGGTGGCTTGGTGTGGCTATTGTGCGCAATGCCTTGACAAAGTTGGTATGTGCCACTGACCATGACCACAAACATATCCAATTGATTTTTATATCTATTGATCATAACACGAGTCAGCCACGGTCAGAGTGTCCAGTCACAGTGCAGATATATTAGGCATGACCTTGCAGGTTCAAACAAGGTAGAATACTGGTGGCTTGGTGTGGCTATTGTGCGCAATGTTGAAGGTTTGCCCCTCTGCATGCCCAAGTGCGGCGCCAGGAGGCGCCGACGAGCCGCCAGAGAGAGGAAATTCCTCTAGGATCGTGCGACTCAAGGATTGCTTGGATCCTAAACTGGAGGATTTCCGCTGAAAGTGGACGAGTTGCTGAATCCGGTGGAAGTTCTTTCACCGGAATCGGACAAGTAACGAGGGAGATATGGGCTTCTGAAGTTGGGGTGTGCGCGGTGGCTCTGGGAGTCGGCCGCGGTTCGACTGGATAATCCACCTGACCGAGTAACAAAAGTCCATCATGAGATTTTGCTCCAAAAGGGCTGCCAAGGCGTCCGGCGAATAATCCGCCGGATGCCAGTAGTACAGTTTGTTGCTGAGGGACTTAGCCAAATCTCTGGCTCGGCGTCCGGAACTCATTATTACATTTTGTTACTCGGGGCCTTCGTCAAAATTCTGACTGCAGGTCTGCAAACAGGTTTCGACCCACATCCATCCCCATCACCAAACTCATCAAAACAGACTGCAAAGGCGCAAGGAGCACCGCCACTATGCGGAGGGACATCTGCGCTTCCGGAATGGCGTATTGATGGGTCCTTGATGTGTGAAGGCGCCTCGGCGGGCGACGTGGTGCGCGCCGCCGAGTGAGCGGCTGGTTTGGGATGCTGTGCTTCGAGTAACGTAGCGGGAGCTACAAATATCCGAATGGCGCACAATTTTGTGCGTTAGAGAGCTCATGATTAGCCCTACAAATGTTTACGTCATGTCCATGTTCAAAAACTAATGCAAAATTGCGTTATTCCCTTCACAAAAGTGACTGTCTCACATTTGTCTTCAACTGCCAGAAACATAGCGTGAGGCGACCAGAAAGCTCACACTCTGACTCAGAAGATGCACAAAAGAAGCCGTGAACGTACAATACCCATCAGGCCACGTTGGAACTGCCTCCTCCCTGGGGCTAGTTTCCGACAAAGGGTTATGGGCCCACGGCCCTGACCGGACTCCACATCGTTCATGGCTTCTGCGGCGGACGGGATTGTCGTCGGGGACGACGTCGCCATCATACTCTGAGGTCCTTGACTGGAAGACTGCGCAATGACGTAGAAGGAGACGCAGATCATCCAGAAATATGCGGGCGGCCCTGGCTTTGGGCTATGGAGGTGGCACTTCGAGATCCACCTTGTGCATAAGGGTGTGCTGCAGGTCATGGAGGGAACCAAAGTACTCGATGACGCGACAGCGACGGAAGCGCAGAAGGAGGCCTTCGAAAAGAAGAACACGGAGGCGCTCATGCTGTTGGTGTCCGGGACGGCTGAGTCGCAGTGGGGCTATTTCCAGGGCTGCAAGCTGGCGGCCGAGGCTTGGCAAAAACTCTGCACCATTCATCAATCCAAGTCGCTGGCGAACAAAATCTTTGCAATGAAGCGACTCTTGACAATGAGAATTGAGGAGGGAGATGATGTCATCTCCGCCATGCAAGAGATCGAGTCCCTTGCCTCCCAGTGCAACTACGTGGGATGGAAGATCGACACGCAACTACAGGCAATGGCCCTCCTCATGGCCCTTTCTGACGGTTGGAGCCCTCTCATCACCGTCTTGGGAGGATGGGCAGAAGACAAGCTCACCTATGGCGCGGTCGCAGAGTACATCCGCAACGAGACGCAGCGATGGAGCTGCGGTGAGTCCTCGTCTTCCTCATCGGCCCTCGTCACCAAAACGCGTGGTGGCGGAAGTGGGGGCAAGGGAGGTGGCGGACATGGCAGCGGCAAGAAGGGTGCCAAGAAGGGTGCGTGCCGCAACTGTGGCAAGGAGGGCCACTGGGTCCGTGAGTACACCGAGGAGGCCAAGGCCGGCGGTAAGGACGCCAAAGGCAAGAAGTCGCTCCTCAACGGTACTCAGAACCACTACCTCAAGAAGGCTAACCAGCGGTGTCTTGACTACGGAGCCGAGGAGCACACCCAAGTTCAGAAGATCGGGTTCATCAACTACACCAAGTCCAGCAAGTCCATGGTGGTCGCGAACGACAAGGTCGAGCCGGCGGCTGGCCAAGGAGACGTGGACGTGGAGGTGGTGGTTGGTGGGAAGCGGGTATAGCGCGTGATCAAGAACGTGCAGCAAGTACCTGGCTTGGCTGACATCCTAAGTGTCAGTCGCCTGACACACAAGGGATACGAGGTGCTCTTCAGGAGAAAGGGGGCAGTCGTGCGAAAGGACGGTGGCGGCGAGCACGATCTGGAGGCTAAGCGCGAGGGAGGCCTCTACATCGTGGAGACCAAGGTGATCCCTGCGATGACAGCTTCAGCAGATCTGCAAGAACGCACCGTCAACCTGGCCAAAGGAGGGGGAGCTGATGTGGAGCTCTGGCACCGATGACTGGGGCATGCCTCACCCGCAGTCGCAAAGGAGATGGCGAGGCGCGAGCTGGTACGTGGCCTCGTCATCGACGGTGCGGAAGAGGCGACAGATGTAGCAGTGCACAGAAAGTGCGAGCCTTGCAATTTGGGCAAGGCGCGGCACAAACCGTTAAAGGAGAACGAGAATCGCACCTCGGACCTGCTGGAGGTCGTGCACAGCGACGTGTGCGGACCATTCAAGACAGCGTCAAAGAGCGGCGCGCGTTCCTTTGTCACCTTTATTGACGACTACAGCAGAAAACTCTTCGTGTACTTCATGAAGCAGAAAGGCGAGGTCCTGGACCAGCTGAAGGAGTATGTTGGCGCGGTGGAGAGGCAGACTGGCCGGAAGGTCAGAGCGCTGCGCAGCGACAACGACGGAGAGTATGTGGTCTGTAGCGGGTGGATGAAGCAGCGGGGCATAAAATGGCAACAAACCACGCCATATTGGCCTCAGTCAAATGGCATGGCGGAGCGGGCGAACCAGAGGCTGCTGAACATGGTACGGACCATGTTGGTAGATGCGGAATTGCCGCCAAGCTTCTGGACGGAAGCTGTGCGTACGGCGAGCTAAACCATCAACCTCACTCCTACAGCGGTGCTGAAGGGGAAGAGCGGCTGGAAGACACCGCAGGAGGTTTGGAGCGGGTGCAAGCCAAGTGTGGCACACCTGAAAGTGTTCGGGTGCAAGGCGCACGCAATGGTGCAGGCTGCACAGAGGCGCGACAGCAAGCTGGAGCCGCGGGCAAATTCGTATCTCTTCCTTGGCTATGAGAGCGCGCATAAGGCGTACAGGCTCTACGACATGCACAAGGGGGAGATAATCTGCAGCTGAGACGTCGATGGGGATTGATGTGGGTCGAAACCTGTTCGCGGACCTCCAGTCAGAATTGTGAATAAGTCCCCGAGTAACAAACTCTACTACTGAGTTTCGGACTCCGAGCCAGGATTTTGGCTAAGTCTCTCGATAACAAACTGCACTCCTGAAATCCGGCGGATCATCAACCGGACGCCTCGGCAGACCTTCTGGAGCAAAATCCCCAGATGACATTTTGTTACTCGTTCCGGTCAATGATTCCCCGGAAGTCGAACCACGGCCGGCTCCCAGAACCGCTGCAAACACCCAACATTAGAAGCCCATATCTCCCTTGTTACTAGTCCGATTCTAGTGAAACAACTTCTACCAGATTCAACAACTCGTCAACTTTCTGGGGCAATCCTCCATTTTAGGATCCGTGCCATCATCAAGTTGCCAGATCCATCGCCAAGGAATTTCCTCTCTCTGGCGGCTCGTCGGCGCCTCCCGGCGCCGCACTTGGGCATGCAGAGAGGCAAACATACAACATTCCCCCCCTTGCACCTGCCATGCCCGCTGCTCCTGCCTGCTCTCACTCATCTTCCGCTGTGTCCTCCAGCCCATCATAGCTGGTCATTCCAATTCCGGCCACGCTCAATGCGTGTTGGTCCACGGGTTGCGCTTTGGTCAAGCAATCCGCACGCATGTTGTGCGTGCACAATAGCCACACTTAGCGACCAGTATTGTACATTGCTTGCACCTGCAATATCATGCCTAGTAAATCTGCACTATTATTGGACACTCTGAATGTGGCTGACTTGTGTTATGATCAATATAAGTAAAATTCAGTTGGATACATTTGTGGTCATGGTCAGTGGCACATGCCAACTTTGTCAAGGAATTACGGCCAATAGCCACACCGAGCCACCAACACTCTACCTTGTTCATACCTGTAAGGTCATGCATATTTGATGTGGGCTGTCATTGGGCACTCTGACGGTGGCTGACTCGTGTTACGATTTGTAAACGTTTAAGTCACTTGGTAAATCTTGTGGTAATGGTCAGTGGCACATGCGAACTTTGTCAAGGCATTGCGCAAGATAGCCACACGTAGCCACCAGTGTTGTACCTTATTTGCACCTACAAGATCATGCCAAATAAATCTGCACTGTTATTGGACACTCTGACCGCGGCAGACTTGTGTTATGATGAACAGAAGTAAAAGTCTCTTGGATACATTTTTGGTCATGGTCAGTGGCACATGCCAACTTTTTCAAGGCATTGCGAACAATAGCCACACCGAGCCACCAGTATTCTACCTTGTGTACACTTGCAAGATCATGCCTAGTACATCTGCACTGTTATTGGACCCTCTGATTGTGGCTGACTCGTGTTATGATTCGTAGAGGTTAAAGTCACTTGGTAACCTTTGTGGTCATGGTCAGTGGAACATGCCAACTTTGTCAAGGCATTGCGCATAATAGCCACACCAGGCCACCAGCATTCTACCTTGTTTGCACCTGCAAGATCATGCCTGGTACATCTGCACAGTGATTGAACACTCTTGTCAGAAAATACTCCACTGCCACCAAATGTCGACTGGCATTTATCTTCTACCCCTGTTGTGCATGATACCCATCGCAGCATCTGGACCCCGAATGCCCAAATTATTGGATTACCCAGCTCCGAGTGGGGTCATCCTCCGTGTGGAGCAGCCTCAACGGCTTGGGGGGCAAATCCGACCAAGCCACAAGGACCGGTGAACTCTCACGCCGGCGACCAGCCCACGCGGACCACTCAACGGCTGGGACCCGTCAAACAACGTCCGTCACGTAACTGATAGGCCAACGGTCAGTGGACGGCTTGGTCCGCACTACGTGCCAAACGCAGCGCCCGTGAGCATCACGCCGCCTCTCTCCGAGGCAAGTCCAAGCACGGAGCAACCCCCACAATCCGATGCATGTGGGGAGTCACAGACCGCGCCTTACACCAAGCAACACAAGCAGCAAAAGCAGGCCCATGGCGGAAGCTGCCTCCAACCCTGCACCGAGTTTCACAGTGCACGCACTAGGCGTCTATGGTAGTACTATGATCTATATAACTTGTACCTAGGTTCCTTGTTCTTTTGCCTTAGTTCCTCAATCCTATCCATCGTTTCATCACTTTCACTTCCGCTTCCACTTCGTTTCGTGACATTGCCTCACCTCCGCTTCCACTCCGTGCTCGGCTTACCTCATTTTCCTGTCATGGTATCAAGCCAGACGATTCTCCGACCTCTGGCGTTCTTCCCCCTCCCCCATCCACCCTTCGTTGGTTCTATCTATCCAAGCTGTGCTTCACTTCCGTCTTTGCCCGTCTGCGGGCGGCTGCCTGTGTCCCTTCCAGGCGGCCTTTCTTCTACCGCTGCCCCCTCTGCTCCGATACCTTGTCTCACCACAATGGCTCTTTTCTCGCTAGCTTCATGACTTCTATGCTGGCCGAGCCACCAGACCACCTCCTTCCCTCAAGAGTACTCCACCTTCCATCCTGGACTGCCTGCCCTTCTCCGGCGCCACTACAACACTACCCTCCTCACCACCTAGCACTCGCCTGCCTCTCCCCTCCTACTCGCCTCCAGCACCTCCACCTTCTCCGGCGCCTCCAGCTCCTCCTCCAGCTCTACAAGTGCCTTCAACACCCCCTCCAGCTCCACCAGCACCTCCAACTCCTCCTCCAGCGCCTCCTCCCTCTCCGTTTCCACTTTGTCGGCCTCGTCATCGCCTCTCCCTGACTCAACTCCTTCCTCACCGTCTCCATCGTCCTTATGCTTGGCTCTCCTCACCCCATCCCTGGGCATCTCTCCTCCTGCTCCCATTCCTCCACGCACTACTCTTCCTTACTGCCTTATTCCCCCTGGCTCCCTATCTCTTCCGCTGCGCATTCCACCTCTTCCCCTGCTTCTACCTAGCTGCTTCGCCGCCTCGACTACTTCTTCCATGTCCACAGCTACTCTGCCGCCTTTTCTTCCTCACTGTGCCAGTCCACCCGGCTTCGCTCCTTCGTTCCAACCACCGGTGTAGACATACCTGCTGCAACCATCACCGGCTCTAGATCCTACCTCACTGCCATTATGTGGCCCCCTGTCACACACCGCCTCCGCCACCTGTCATCCTTCACTGTCTATCCCTCCCTCTGTCCTCTCCTCTGCGACATGCTTCTTCCTTCTCCCATCAACCCTTCGTTCTTCCTGTTCGTCTGCCTCTTCTGTCATGCTCCTTCTCCAACCTTTGACACATTGCTCCGTCTCCCTCTTTGTTGCAACCATCCTGGATCCCTCTTTCCGTAGCTGTCCTCCCCACCAAGGTGATCCTCTGCCTCCACTTGCCATGGCACCATGTGATCATGGGTTCACACCACCTTCCGTCTTTCTGGTGCTCCGTCCTCCTATCGTCCCTCTGCCCAATCCCCATTCTTCCCTCTCAATGGGCCGTGCTCCCTTGCGAGCGGCTGTCGGCACCACAGTCAAGGATCACACGACCCAACTTTTGTGTGCAGCCAGCAGGATGAGGCGCACCCCTTCAACCTAGTCTGGGATTGTGGCATTGCGGACGGCTGTCACAAAATAGTCCACTGCCACCAAATGCCGAATAGCATTTATCTTCTACCCACCGCTGTGCACAATACCCCTCCGAGCAGCTGGATCCCGAATGCCCGAATTATTAGAATACCCAGCTCCAAGCGGGGTTACCCGCTGCGTATAGTAGCCTCAACAGCTCGGACGGCAAAGCCAACCAAGCCACAACGACCGGTTAACTCTCAAGCCAGCGACCAGCTGGTGCGGAGCACTCAACGGCTGGGACCCGCCACCGCCAAATAACGTCGGTCATGTAACCTATAGGCCAACGGTCTCTGGGCAGCTCGGTCCGCACTACGTGCCAAACGCAGTGCGTGTGAGCGTCAAGACGCCTCTCTCTGAGGCAAGTCCAAGCACGGAGGAACCCCCACGATCCGATGCATGTGGGGAGTCACAGACCGCGCTTCGCACCAAGCATCACCAGCAGTAGAAGTATGCCCACGGTGGAAGCCGCCTCCTACACTGCACCGAGCTTCATAACGCACGCACTAGGCTCTAGTCTAGGGTAGTACTAGGATCTATATAACTTCTACCTAGGTTCATTGTTCTTTTACCTGAGTTCCTCAATCCTTCCCATTGTTTCATCACTTTCGCTTCCGCTTCCTCTTCACTTCGTGACATTGCCTCACCCTTCGCTTCCACTCCGTGCTCGGCGTACCTCATTTTCCTGTCAACTCTTACCGTGGCTGACTCGTGTTATGATCAATAGAAGTAAACGTCACTTGGATATATTTGTGGTCATGGTCAGTGGCACATGCCAACTTTGTCAAGGCATTGCGCACAATAGC
>SZWC01000772.1:103479-135643 GCA_023375785.1 Penium margaritaceum | reverse complement strand
CCCCCCCAGCTCCACGAGCACCTCCAGCTCCTCCTTCAGCGCCTCCTTCCCTCTCCGTCTCCGCTTTGCCCGCCTCGTCATTGCCTCTCCGTGACTCGACTCCTTCGTCACCGACTCCATCGTCCTTATGCTTGGCACTCCTAACCCCACCTCTGGGCATCTCTCCTCCTGCTCCCATTCCTCCACGCACTACTCTTCCTCACTGTCCTATTACCGCTGGCTTCCTATCTCCTCCGCTGTGCATTCAACCTCTTCCCCTGCTTCCACCTAGCTGCTTCGCTGCCTCGACTACTTCTGCCATATTCACAACTACTACACCTCCTACTCTTCCTCACTGTGCCACTCCACCCGGCTTCGCTCCTTCGTTCCAACCACTGGTGGAGACACACCTGCTGCAATCATCACCGGCTCCAGATCCTGCCTCACTGCCATTCTGTGGCCCCCTGGCACACACCGCCTCTGCCACCTGTCATCATTCACAGTCTATCCCTCCCTCTGTCCTCTCCTCTGCCACATGCTTCTTCCTTCTCCCATCCGCCCTTCGTTCTTCTCGTTCTTCTGCCTCTTCTGTCATCCTCCTTCTCCAGCCTATGACGCACTGCTCCGTCTCCCTCTTTGTTGTAACCATCATGGATCCCTCTTTCCGCAGCTGTCCTCCCCGCCAAGGTGATCCTCTGCCTCCACTTGCCATGGCACCATGGGATCATGCATTCACACCACCTTCCGTCTTTCTGGCACTCCGCCCTCCTCTCGTCTCTCTGCCCAATCCCCATTCTTCCCTCTCATTGGGCCGTGCTCCCTTGCGGGTGGCTGTCAGCACCACATCCAAGGATAACACGACCAATCTTTTGTGTGCATCCAACAGCATGAGGCGCACCCCTTCAACCTGGTCTGGGATTGTGGCAGTGCGGACGGCTGTCAGAAAATACTCCACTGCCACCAAATACTGACTGGCATTTATCTTCTAACCCCTGCCGTGCACAATACCCCTCCAAGCATCTGGACCCTGAATGCCCAAATTATTGGAATACCCAGCTCCGAGCGGGGTCACCCTCTGCGTGCAGCAGCCTCAACAGGTGGGACCCGCCATCGCCAAACAACGTCAGTCACGTAACCTGTAGGCCAACGGTCAGTGGGTGGCTTGGTCCGCACTACGTGCCAAACGCAGCACCTGTGAGCTTCAAGACGCCTCTCTCTGAGGCAAGTCCAAGCACGGAGCAGCCCCCACGATCCGATGCATGTGGGGAGTCACAGACCGCGCTTCGCACCAAGCAACACCGGCAACAGAAGCCGGCCCATGGTGGAAGCCGCATCCTACCCTGCACCGAGCTTCACAGCACACGCACTAGGCTATTGTCTAGGATAGTTCTAGGGTGTATATAACTTGTACCTAGGTTCCTTGTTGTTTTGCCTCAATGCCTGAATCCTTTCCATCGTTTCATTGCTTTCGCTTCCGCTTCCACTTCACTTCGTGACATTGCCTAACCCTTCGCTTCCACTCCATGCTCGGCTTACCTCAGTTTCCTGTCAACTCTGACCATGGCTGACTCGTCTTATGATCAATATAAATAAAAGTCACTTGGATACATTTGTGGTCATGATCAGTGGCACATGCCAACTTTATCAAGGCATTGTGCACAATAGCCACACCGAGCCACCAGTATTCTACCTCGTTCATACCTGCAAAATCATGCCCAGTATATCTACACTATAATTGGACATTCTGACCGTGACTGACCCGTGTTATGATTCATAGACGTTTAAGGTACTTGGAAAACTTTGTGGTCATGGTCAGTGGCACATGCCAACTTTGTCAAGGCATTGCGCACAATAGCCGTGCCAAGCCACCGGTTTTTTGCCTAGTTTATACCTGAAAGTTCATGCCTAGTACATCTAAACTGTGATTAGGCACTCTGACTGTGGCTGACTCGTGTTACGATTCGTAAAAGTTAAAGTCACTTGGTAAACTTTGTGGTCATGGTCAGTGGCACATGCCAACTCTGTCACGGCATTGCGCAAATAGCCACACCGATCTACCAGTAATCTACCTTGTTTGTACCTATAAGGTCATGCCCAGCATATCTGCAATGTGGTTGGACACTCTTCCCCTTGCTGATTCGTGTTATGATTCATAGTCGTTCAAGGTACTTGGTAAACTTTGTGGTCATGGTCAGTGGCATGTGCCAACTTTGTCAATGCATTGCGCACAATAGATGTTCCAGGCCACCGGTTTTTTACATTGTTTATACCTGCAATGTCATGCCTAGTACATCTAAACTGTGAGTGGGTACTCTAACCGTGGTTGACTTGTGTTACGATTCGTATAAGTTAAAGTCACTTGGTAAACATCTGTGGTCATGGTCAGTGGCACGTGCCAACTTTGTCAAGGAATTAAGGAACATAGCCACACCGAGCCACCAGTATTCTACCTTGTTTGAACCTGCAAGTTCATGCCAAGTACATCTGCACTGTGATTGGACACTCTGACCGTGGCTGACTCATGTTATGATATATAGAAGTATAAGTCACTTGGATACATTTCTGGTCATGGTCAGTGGCACATGCCAACTTTGTCAAGGCATTGTGCACAATAGCCACACCAAGCCACCAGTACTTTACCTTGTTTGCACCTGCAAGATCATGCCTAGTATATCTGACTTGTGTCATGATCCATATAAGTAAAATTTACTTGGATACATTTATGTTCATGGTTAGTGGTACATGCCAACTTTGGCAAGGCATTGCGCAAAATAGCCACACCGAGCCACCAGTATTCTACCTTGTTTGAACCTGCAAGATCATGCCTAGTACATCTGCATTGTGATTGGACACTCTGACCGTGGCTGGCTCGTGTTATGATCAATAGCCGTTTAAGGTACTTGGTAAACGTTCTGGTCATGGTCAGTGGCACATGCCAACTTTGTCAAGGCATTGCGCACAATAGCTACACCAAGCCACCAGTATTCTACATTGTTTGCACCTGCAAGATCATGCCTATTGCATCTGCACTGTGATTGGACACCCTGACCGTGGCTGACTAGTGTTATGATTCTTGAAAGTCACTTGGTAAACTTTGTGGTCATGGTCAGTGGCACATGCCAATGTTGTCAAGGCATTGCGCACAAAAGCCGTGGCAAGCCACCGGTATTCTACCTTGTTTGCAACTGCAAGATCATGCCTAGTACAACTGCATTGTGATTGGATACTCTGACCGTGGCTGACTCGTGTTATGATTCATAGCTGTTTAAGGTACTTGGTAAACTTTGTAGTTATGGTCAGTGGCACATGCCAACCTTGCCAATGCATTACGCACAATAGCCGTGCCAAGCCCCCAGTTTTTTACCTTGTTTATACCTGCAAGGTCATGCATATTAGATGTGTACTGTGAGTGGACACTCTGACCATGGCTGACTCGTGTTATTATGAGCAGAAGTGAAAGTCACTTGGGTACATCTATGGTCATGGTCAGTGGCACATGCCAACTTTGTCAAGGCATTGCGCACAATAGCTGTGCCAAGCCAAGGGTTTTTTACATTTGTTTATACCTGCAAGGTCATGCATATCAGATGTGCACTGTGATTGGGCACTCTGATTGTGGTTGAATCATGTTACGATTCATAGCCGTTTAAGGTACTTGGTAAACTTTGTGGTCATGGTCAGTGGCACATGTGAACTTTGTCAAGGCATTGCGCTCAATAGTCGTGCCAAGCCACCGGTTTTTTAGCTTGTTTATACGTGCAAGATCATGCCTAGTACTATTGAACAGTGATTGGGCACTCTGACTGTGGCTGACTTGTGTTACGATCCGTAGACGTTAAAGTCACTTGGTAAACTTTGTGGTCATGGTCAGTGGCACATTCCAACTTTGTCAAGGCATTGCACACAATAGCCATACCCAGCCACGAGTAGTATACCTTGTTTATACCTGCAAGGTCATGCCCCGTCTATCTGCACTGTGATTGGACACTCTGACCGTGGCTGACTCGTCTTATAATTCATAGCCTTTTAAGGTACTTGGTAAACTTCGTGGTCATGGTCAATGGCACAAGCCAGTTTTGTCAAGGTATTGCCCACAATAGCCGTGCCAGGCCACCAGTTTCGTACCTTGTTTATACCTGCAAGGTCATGCCGAGTACATCTGAACTGTGATTGGGCACTCTGACTGTGGCTGACTTGTGTTACGATTCGTAGAAGTTAAAGTCACTTGGTAAGCTTTGTGGTCATCGTCAGTGGCACATGCCAACTTTGTCAAGGCATAGCACTCAAAAGCCACACCGATCTACCAGTATTCTACCTTTTTTGCACCTGTAAGGTCATTCCCAGTACATCTGCACTGTGATTGGACACTCTGACCGTGGCTGACTCGTGTTATCATCAATAGAAGTAAAAGTCACTTGGAAACATTTGTGGTCATGGTCAGTGGCACATGCCAACTATGTCAAGGCATTACACACAATAGTCACACCGAGCCACCAGTATACTACCTTGTTTATACCTGCAAGGTCTTGCCCAGTATCTGTGCACGGTGATAGGACACTCTGACCGTGGCTGACTCGTGTTATGGTTCATAGCCGTTTAAGGTACTTGGTAAACTTTGTGGTCATGGTCAGTGGCACATGCCAATTTTGTCAAGGTATTGCGCACAATAGCTGTTCCAGGCCATTGGGTTCTTACCTATTTTATACCTGCAAGGTCATGCATATTAGATGTATGCTGTGATTGGACACTCTGACCGTGGCTGACTCGTGTTATGATTAATATAAGAAAAAATCATTTGAATACATTTGTGGTCATGGTCAGTGGCACATGCGAAGTTTGTCAAGGCATTACACACAATAGCCACCCCGAGCCACAAGTATTCTGCCCTGTTTATTCCTGCAAGGCCATGCCCGGTATATCTGCATTGTGATTGGACACTCTGACCGTGGCTGACTCGTGTTATGATTCATAGCCGTTTAAGGTACTTGGTAAACATTGTGGTCATGATCAGTGGCACATGCAAACTTTGTCAAGGCATTGTGCACAATAGCCGTGCCAAGCCACCTGGTTTTTACCTTGTTTATACCTGCAAGCAACTTCTACAAATCGTAGCACGAGTCAGCCACAGTCAGAGTGCCTGATCAGAGCGCACATCTAATATGCATGACCTTGCAGGTATAAGCAAGGTAGATTACTGGTGGCTCGGTGTGGCTATTGTGCGCAATGCCTTGACAAAGTTGGCATGTGCCACAGACCATGACCACAAAGTATACCAAGTACCTTAAACGGATATGAATCATAACACGAGTCACCCACGGTCAGCGTGTCCAGTCACAGTGCAGATATAATGGGCATGACTTTAAAGGTATAAGCAAGGTAGAATACTGGTGGCTTGGTTTGGCTATTGTGCGCAATGCCTTGACAAAGTTGGCATGTGCCGCTGATCATGACCACCAAGTTTACCAAGTACCTTAAGCGGTTATGAATCATAACACGACTCACCCATGGTCAGAGTGTCTAATCACAGTGCAGATGTACTAGGCATGATCTTGCAGGTGCAAACAAGGTAGAATACTGGTGGCTTGGTGTGGCTATTGTGCGCGATCCCTTGACAACGTTGGCATGTGCCACTGACCATGACCACAAAGTTTACCAAGTACCTTAAACGGCTATGAATCATAACATAAGTCAGCCACGATAAGGGTGCCCAATCACAGCGTACATATAACATGCATGACCTTGCAGGTATAAACAAGGTAAAGAACCGGTAGCTTGGCATGACTATTGTGCGCAATGCCTTGACAAAGTTGGCATGTGCCACTGACCATGACCACAAGGTCAACCAAGTACATTAAACGGCTATGAATCATAACACGAGTCAGTCTCGGTCGGAGTGTCCAATTACATTGCAGATATACTGGGCATGACCTTACAGGTATACACAAGTTAGAATACTGGTAGCTCGGTCTGCCTATTATGCGCAATGCCTTGAAAATTTTGGCATGTGCCACTGACCATGACCACAAATGTATCCAAAAGACTTTTACTTCTATTGATCATAACACAAGTCAGCCACGGTTAGAGTGTCCAAACACAGTGCAGATCTACTAGACATGACCTTGCATGTATGAACAAGGTAGAATACTGGTGGCTCGCTGTGGCTCTTGTGCGCAATGCCTTGACAAAGCTGGTATGTGCCACTGACCATGCCCACAAATATTACCAAGTGACTTCTCTTTCTAGGAATCGTCACACGAGTCAGCAACAGTCAGAGTGGTCAATCACAGTGAAGCTATACTGGACATGACATTGTAGGTATAAATAAGGTAGAACACTGGTGGCACGGTGTGGCTATTGTGCGCAATGCCTTGACAAAGTTGGCATGTGCCACTGACCTTGACCACAAAGTCTACCAAGTGACTTTAACTTCTACAAATCGTAACACAGCCACAGTCATAGTGCCAAGTCACAGTTCAGATTTACTAGGCATAAACTTACAGGTATAAACAAGGTAAAAACCGGTGGCTTGGCACGGCTATTGTGCGCAATGCTTTGACAAAGTTGGCATGTGCCACTGACCATGACCACAAAGTTTACCAAGTACCTTAACCGGCTATGAATCATTACACGAGTCTGTCACTGTCAGAGTGTCCAATCACAGTGCAAATATACTGGGCATGACCTTGTAGGTATAAAAAAGGTAGAATACTGGTGGCTCGGTGTGGCTATTGTGCGCAATGCCTTGAAAACGTTGGCATGTGTCACTGACCATGACCACAAATGTATCCAAGTGACTTTTACTTCTATTGATCATAACATGAGTCAGCCACGGTCTGAATGTCCAATCATAGTGCACATGCACTAGATATAATCTTGTAGGTGCAAACAAGGTAGAATACTGGTGGCTCGGTGTGGCTCTTGTGCGCAATGCATTGATAAAGTTGGCATGTGCCGTTGACCATGGCCACAAATTTTACCAAGTACCTTATGTCAGTAAAATGTAAGAAGCAAGGAGATGATGGCATGCGTCTGACATCAGTAGAGGAGGTGCTAACGTACTTGGATGCGGTCCAAGAGGCAAGCACAGAGCAACTGATGTCAGAGATGATGTTAAGGAATACTGTACGAATGCACGAGCACTGGATAGTACCACGGCATGATAATAATCAGAGGGAGAGATAGTGGTGGCAGTGCCGAGGCGCGGGCCGTGAGGCCGCTGCGCCGAGGCACGGGCCGGCAGATTGCAGGAGCCACAGCGACGAAATGCGGGCCGAGAGAGCTGATCGATCCAATGATGGGAGGCTGCAGCGTATACACGCGGGCCGCAAGTGGAAGCAATTGTTGAGCTGAAGACGATGATGGAGAGCCGCAGTGTCCAGGGGCGGGCCGAGCGGTTAGCGCGGCCGCAGCACGAAGGAACGGGCAGAGGAGCGATGGGAATGCATGGAGGCAGGGAGATGCCCGGGCCTGATAAGATAAGATTGAATAGAGCAGCTGCAGTGATGAATGAGAGTGACACTGTGCAATGGCAGCGGGCCATGGTCACAAGTCGAGTGGGGGCATGGCCAAAGCCCGGGCCGGGGGGAGAACACCAATGGAACTGAATGACCATTAACTGGTAAAGAAGTACATACGAGGCAGACATAGATATAGTCCGTGCTACTAACCACCAGCTATGGTGGACGATACGAGAGTTGACGCGTGCGACACACAGATGCTCTAGCCCGAGGCAGAGTTACGAAGCGGCTGCACGGGGACCGTGTTGGGCCACCTTGTTGTTGGCCAAACGGTCGAGTAGGCGGGTAGCCATTTTGGGGGGCCTTGACTTTTGGTGGGTAGCGCAGACCGGACTGCACATTCCTTGGTAGGTTCTGGTGGTAGCCGGGGGTGGGAGCGAGACCCAATAAGTTGCACTGTTGATGCTGCCGTTGATTTGCACGCGGAGGTTGTTGATCGGTTATGGAGTTGTCGGTCCATTGCCTTTCCTTGTGCGGATGTGAGCTGGACCGAGACCATGTGTCGGGCAGTTGAGTATTTTGTGCTCGAGGGGGTAGATCAGAAATGAGGGGTACGCCGTTGAGAATGTTGGGCATTGGAGTGTCGTGTGACCATTGACCTGTTTTCTGACACGCCCCCTAAATGTCACACGGCAATGTCTGGCGGAAGAGAGTGACACTGAAGAGAGCAGAAAGGATCAGAGTACGACGGAGGGTAAAGATTTGGAGGGGTGATGAGCAGAGGTATTTGGTTGGTAAGTGCTGGCGGAAGGAGGTAATGACGTGCAAGAGGGAGCCAACGGGGGACTGAGGAGCACTTGAGATGCGGGAGGTTGCTGAGCACATGAAGTGGAAGAGGAGAAAACTGCTCCAGTAACTCGCAGGGTGAGTTGAAGTAGATTACATGCAGAGGAGAAGTCAATGAGAGATGGAACATAGGCGAAGGTGCAGCGGTAGAGCAGCTCCCAAAGGATGAGATCAAGGAGGAGGGCTGGTATGAAGCTGTGTGCAGTTCATCCAGGTCGATGATATGGTATTTCAAAGTTGCGGGTCTGGGCAGGTTTTTGTTGCTCTTGGATCACGCTTGGAGGAGTGGTTGCGGTTTGGAGTGAGCTTCTGGATGGAGCTGCAGCTGAGGTCAACGTGCTTTGAGGATCCGTGGTTGATGGCTGGTGAGTTGATGCTGTAGTTGTAACTTCAGCAAGTGAAGAGTGCGTGAGTGGTAAGAAGAGCTGGTTCACGGATGAGATCTGTGGTGAGAGGAGAGGACTGAAGTGGGATTGCAATAGGCTGGTTGAGGAGTAGAGGCGGAAAAGGGGACAGAAGAGTCTGTCGTGCCGTGAAGTAGTTGGTGGTGGTAGAAACGCTGATGGTGGTTTTGAGAATTCCTGTCACCGGTGGACTTGCTGTTGTCGTTTCAGGTGGTAAAGGTGATTGTGGTTGTTGTTGCACAGTGGAGTGTTTGATGTCCTTGCTGGTGAGAGGTGAGGGAGCTGTTGATGATATGAGTATGAGGTGCTGAAGAGGCATGTAAAGGTGTTGATCTGAAAGTGGCCAGAAGTTGTTGTCTGAGGATGTTGCTGCTGCCCATGACCTTACTGCAGTGTGTTCTGCTGATTTGGCGATGTTGAGTGATGGATGCTGATGAAGAGAGAAAGGATGTAGTCAAGGGGACAGTTCAAGCTGTTGCGCTGCAGAGAGGATGGTGCGGGTACTGGTGGCGGTTGCTGCTGATGATTTGATTGATGTTGCTGAGTAGTAAGCTTCCATTGATGCAGTTGATGAGGCCAGTGTTCAAAGGAGGAGGAGATGCAAACAAGACAGTCGATATTGACGCGTTTCGGGTATGAAGTTGCTATATGAAACAACCAGTGAAGCTGCTTGGAGTGATGGTGATTGGCGGGCCTGTTGAAGATTGGCAGAGTGAAACCGTGTTTCCAGAGCGGTATGCTTGTTGTACATAACGGATGTGATGCTACTGTTGCTGGTAAGTCTGCTGTTGTGACTGCTGCTGCTGGTGCTGCCAATGTTTTGTTCCAAGCGTCAAGGAAGGATCATAAGGTGAGGAATGAGCCAGGAGCTTTCGCTCTGCTCTGATACCATGTCAGTAAAATGTAAGAAGCAAGGAGATGATGGCATGCGTGTGACGTCAGCATAGGAGGTGCTAACGTACTTGGGTGCAGTCCGAGAGGCAAACACAGAGCAACTGGTGTAAGAGACGATGTTAAGGAATGCTGTACGAATGCATGAGCATTGGATAGTACCACAGCATGATAACAATCAGAGGGAGAGATAGTGGTGGCAGTGCCGAGGCGCGGGCCGTGAGGCCGCAGCGCCGAGGCATGGGCCGGCAGATTGCAGGAGCCACAGCGACGAAACGCGGGCCGAGAGAGCTGATCGATCCAATGATGGGAGGCCGCAGTGTAGACACGCGGGCCGCAAGTGGAAGCGATTGTTGAGCTGAAGACGATGATGAAGAGCCGCAGTGTCCAGGGGCGGGCCGAGCGGTTAGCGAGGCTGCAGCGCGAAGGAACGGGCTGAGGAACGATGGGAATGTGTGGAGGCAGGGCGATGCCCGGGCCTGATAAGATTAGATTGAATAGAGCAGCTGCAGTGATGAATGAGAGTGACACTGTGCCATGGCAGCGGGCCATGGTCACAAGTCGAGTGGGGGCAGGGCCAAAGCCCGGGCCGGGGAGAGAACACCAATGGAACTGAATGACCATTAACTGGTAAAGAAGTACATACGAGGCAGACATAGATATAGTCCGTGCTACTAACCACCAGCTATGGTGGACGGTACGAGAGTTGATGCGTGCGACGTACTGATGCTCTAGCTCGAGGAAGAGTTACGAAGCGGCTGTACAGGGACAGTGTTGGGCCACCTGGTTGTTGGCCAAATGGTCGAGTAGGCGGGTAGCCATTTTGGGGCGCCTTGACTTTTGGCGGGTAGCGCGAATCGGACTGCACATTCGTTGGTAGGTTCTGGTGGCAGCCGGGGGCGGGAGCAAGAGCCGGTAAGTTGCACTGTTGATGGTGCCGTTGATTTGCGCGCGGAGGTTGTTGACCGGTTATGGAGTTGTTGGTCCATTGCCTTTCCTTGTGCGGAGGTGAGCTGGACCGAGACCAGGTGTTGCGCAGTTGAGTATATTGTGCTTGAGGGGGTAGATCAGAAACGAGGGGAACGCCGTTGAGAATGTTGGGCATTGGAGTGTCGTGTGACCATTGACATGTTTTCCGACACCTTAAACGGCTATGAATCATAACACGGGTCAGCCTTGGTCAGAGTTTCCAATCACTGTGCACATGTACTAGGCATGATCTTGCGGGTGCAATTAAGGTAGATCACAGGTGGCTCGGTGTGCCTATTGTGCACGATGCCTTGACAAAGTTGGCATGTGCCACTGACCATGACCACAGACGTATCCAAAAGACTTTTACTTCTATTGATCATAACACGAGTCAGCCACTGTCAGAGTGTCCGATCACAGTGCACATCTAATATGCATGACCTTGCAGGTATAAGAACAGGTAAAAAACGGGTGGCTTAGCACGGCTATTGTGCGCAATGCCTTGACAATTTTGGCATGTGCCACTGATCATGACCACAAAGTTTACCAAGTACCTTAAACAGCTATGAATCATAACAAGAGGCAGCCACGGTCAGAGTGTCCAATCACAGTGCAGATATACTAGGCATAACCTTGCATGTATAAACAAGGTAGAATACTGGTGGCTCGGTGTGGCTATTGTGCGCAATACCTTGACAAAGTTGGCATGTGCCACTGACCATGACCACAAAGTTTACCAAGTAACTTAAACGGCTATGAATCATAACACGAGCCAGCCACGGTCAGAGTGTCCAATCACAGTGCAGATATACTGGGAATGATCGTGCAGGTGCAAACACGGTACAATACTGGTGGCTCGGCTTGGCTATTGTGCGCAATGCCTTGACAAAGTTGGCATGTGCCACTCACCATGACCACAAAGTTTACCAAGTACCTTAAACGGCTGTGAATCATAACACAAGTCAGCCACGGTCAGAGTGTCCAATCATAGTGCAGATATACTGAACATGACCTTGTAGGTATAAACAAGGTAGATTACTGGTGGCTCCGTGTGGCTATTGTGCGCATTGCATTGACAAAGTTGGCATGTGCTACTGACCATGACCACAAACGTATCCAAGTGACTTTAACTTCTACGAATCATAACACGAGTCAGCCACGGTCAGAGTGTCCAATCACAGTGCAGACGTACTAGGCATGATCGTGCAGGTGCAAATAGGGTAGAATACTGGTGGCTCGTTGTGGCTATTGTGCGCAATGCCTTGACAAAGTTGGCATGTGCCAGTGACTATGACCACAAATGGATCCAAGTGACTTTTCTTCTATTGCTCATAACACGAGTTAGACACAGTCAGAGTGTCCAATCACAGTGTATATGACTAGGCATGATCTTGTAGGTACAAACAAGGTACAATACTGGTGGCTCAGTGTGGCTATTGTGCGCAATGCCTTGACAAAGTTGCCATGGGCCACTGATCATGACGACATACTCTACCAAGTACCTTAAACGGCTATTAATCATAACACGAGTCAGCCACGGTCAAAGTGTCCAATCACAGTGCAGATATACTGGGCATGATGTTGTAGGTATAAACAAGGTAGAATACTGGTGGCTCGGTGTGGCTATTGTGCACAATGCCTTCACAAAGTCGGCATGTGCCACTGACCATGACCACAAAGTTTACAAAGTACCTTAAAAGGCTATGAATCATAACACGAGTCAGCCATGGACAGAGTGTCCAATCACAGTGCAGATACATTAGGCATGACCTTGTAGGTATAAAAAAGGTAGATTACTGGTTGCTCGGTGTGGCTATTGTGCGCAATGCCTTGACAAAGTTGGAATGTGCCACTGACCATGAGCACGAATGTATCCAAGTGACTTTTACTTCTATTGATCATAACACGAGTGAGCCACGGTCAGAGTGTCCAATCACAGTGCAGATGTACTAGTCATGACCTTGCAGGTGTAAACAAGGTAAAAACCCGGAGGCTTGACATGGGTATTGTGCGCAATGCGTTGATAATGTTGGCATGTGCCACTGACCATGACCACAAAGTTTACCAAGTACCTTAAATGGCTATGAATCATAACACGAGTCAGCCACAGTCAGAGTGTCCAATCACAGTGCAGATATACAGGGCATGACCTTATAGATATAAACACAGTAGAATACTGGTGGCTCGGTGTGGCTATTGTGCGCAATGCATAGACAAAATTGGCATTTGCCACAGACCATGACCACAAAGTTTACCAAGTACCTTAAAATGCTATAAATCATAACACGAGTCAGCCACGGTCAGAGTGTCCAATCACAGTGCATGTAAACTAGGCATGACCTTGCAGGTATAAACAAGGTAGAATACTGGTTTCTCGGTGTGGCTATTGTGTGCAATATCTTGACAACGTTGGCATGTGCCACTGACTATGACCACAAATGTATCCAAGTGACTTCTACTTCTATTGATCATAACACGAGTCAGCCACGGTCAAAGTGTCCAATCGTAGCGTACATCTAATATGCATGACCTTGCAGGTATAAACAGGGTAGAAAACTGGTGGCTTGGCACGGCTATTGTGCGCAATGCCTTGACAAAGTTGGCATGTGCCACTGACCATGACCACAAAGTTTACCAAGTACCTTAAACGGCTATTGATCATAACACGAGTCAGCCACAGTTAGAGTGTCCAATCACAGTGCAACGGTATTAGGCATGATTTTGCAGGTGTAAACATGGCAGAATACTGGTGACTCCGTATGGCTATTGTGCGCAATGTCTTGAAAAAGTTGGCATGTGTCACTAACCATGACCACAAATGTATCCAAGTGACTTATACTTCTATTGATCATAACACAAGTCAGCCACGGTCAGAGTGTCCAGTAACAGTGCAGATTCACTTGGCATGATGTTGCAGGTGTAAACAAGGTACAATACTTGAGGCTCGGTGTGGCATTGTGCGCAATGCCTTGACAAAGTTGGCATGTGACACAGACCATGACCACAAAGTCTACCGAGTACCTTAAACGGCTATGAATCATAACACGAGTCAGGCACGGTCAGATTGTCCATTCACAGTGCAGATATACTGGGCATGACCTCGCTGGTATAAACAAGGCAGAATGCTGTTGGCTCGGTGTGGCTATTGTGCACAATGCATTCAAAAAGTTGGCATGTACCTCTGACCATGACCACAAATGTATCCAAGTGACGTTTACTTCTATTGACCATAACATGAGTCAGCAACGGTTAGAGTGTCCAATCACAGTGCAAACGTACTAGGCATGATCTTGCAGGTGCAAACAAGGTGGAATACTTGTGGCTCGGTGTGGCTATTGTGCGCAATACCTTGACAAAGATGGTATGTGCCACTAACCATGACCACAAAGTTTACCAAGTGACTTTAACTTCTACGAATCGTAACACGAGTCAGCCACAGTCGGAGTGCCCAATCACAGTTCAGATGTACTCGGCATGACCTTGGAGGTATAGACAAGGGAAAAATCCGGTGGCTTGGCACGGCTATTGTGCGCAGTGCCTTGACAAAGTTGGCATGTGCCACTGACCATGACCACAGAGTCTACCAAGTACCTTAAACAGATATGAATCATAGCACGATTCAGCCACGATCAGATTGTCCAATCACATTGCAGATATGCTGGGCATGACTTTGCAGGAATAAACAAGGTAGAATACTGGTGGCCCGGTATGGCTTTTGTGCGCAATGCCTGGACAAAGTTGGCATGTGCCACTGACCATGACCACAAATGTATCCAAGTGACTTTTACTTCTATTGATCATAACACAAGTCAGCCACGGTCAGAGTGTCCAAATACACTGCAAATGTACTAGGCATGATCTTGCATGTGCAAACAAGGTAGGGTACTGGTGGCTCGGTGTGGCTAATGTACGCAATGCATTGACAAAGTTGGCATGTGCCACTGATCATGACCACAAATGTATCCAAGTGACATGTACTTCTATTGAGTATAACACAAGTTAGCCACGGTGAGAGTGTCCAATAACATTGCATATTTACTAGGAATGATCTTGCAGTGCAAACAAGGTACAATACTGGTATCTGGGTGTAGCTATTGTGCGCAATGTGTTGACAAAATTGGCATGTGCCACTGACCATGACCATAAATGTATCCAAGCGACTTTTACTCCTGTTGATCATAACACGAGTCAGCCATGGTCGGAGTGTCCAATCATAGTGCAGCTGTACTAGGCATGATATTGTAGGTGCAAACAATGTCAAATGCTGGTAGCTTGGTCTGGCTATTCTGCACAATGCCTTGAAAACGTTGGCATGTTCCACAGACCATGACCACAGAGTTTACCATGTGACTTTAATTTCTACGAATCATAACACGAGTCAGCCACGGCCAGAGTGTCCAATGACATTGCAGATGTACTAGGCATGATCTTGCAGGTATGAACAATGTAAAAAACCGGTGGCTTGGCACGGCTATTGTGCGCAATGCCTTGACAAAGATGGCATGTGCCACTGACCATGACCACAAAGTTTACCAAGTACCTCAAACGCCTATGAATCATAACACGAGTCAGCCACGGTCAGAGTGTCCAATCACAGGTCAGATATACTCGGCGTGATCTTGCACGTTCAAACAAGGTAGAATACTGGTGGCTCGGTGTGGCGATTGCGCGCAATGCCTTGACAAAGTTGGCATTTGCCACTGACCATGACAACAAGTGTATCCAAGTGACTTTTACTTATATTGATCATAACACGATTCAGCCACCGTCAGAGTGTCCAATCGTAGTGCAGATATACTACGCATGATCTTGCAAGTGCAAATAAGGTAGAATACTGGTGGCTTGGCACGGTTATTGTGCGCAATGCCTTAACAAATTTGGCATGTGCCACTGACCATGACCACAAGTGTATCCAATTGACTTTTACTTCTATTGATCATAACACAAGCCAGCAACGGTTAGAGTGTCCAATCACATTACAGATATACTGGGCATGATCTTGCAGGTACAAACTAGGTAGAATGCTGGTGGCTCGGTGTGGCTATTCTGCGCAATGCCCTGACAAAGTTGGCATGTTCCACTGACCATGACCAGAAAGTTTACCAAGTACCTTAAACGGCTATGAATCATAGCACGAGTAAGCCACGGTCAGAGTGTCCAATCACAGTGCACTTGAACTATGCATGATCTTGTAGGTTCAAACAAGGTAGAATACTGGTGGCTCGGTGTGGCTATTGTGCGCAATGCCTTGACAAAGATGGAATGTGCCACTGACAATGACCACAATGTTTACCAAGTAACTTTAACTTCTACAAATGGCAACACGAGTCAGCCACGGTCAGACAGCCCAATCACAGTTCAGATGTCCTCGGCATGACCTTTCATGTATAAACAAGGTAGATAACCTGTTGTTCAGCACGGCTATTGTGCGCAAAGCCTTGACAAAGTTGGCATGTGCCACTGACCATGACCAGAAAGATTATCAAGTACCTTAAACATCTATGAATCATAACATGAGTCAGCCACAGTCAGAGTTTCTAATCACAGTGCAGATATACTAAGCATGACCTTGCGGGTACAAACAAGGTAGAATACTGGTGGCTCGGTGTGGCTATTGTGTGCAATGCCTTGACAAAATAGGCATGTGCAACTGACCATGACCACAAAGTTTACCAAGTGACTTGAACTTCTACGAATCGTAACACGAGTCAGCCACAGTCAGAGTGTCCAATCACAATGCACATATACTGGGCATGACCTTGAAGGTATAAACAAGGTAGAATACTGGTGGCTCAGTGTGGGTATTGTGCGCAATGCCTTGACAATGTTGGCATGTGCCACTCACCATGACCACAAAGTTTACCAAGCACCTTAAACGGCTATGAATCATAACACGAGTCAGCCACGGTCAGAGTGTCCATTCACAGTGTAGATATACTGGGCATGACCCTACAGGTATGAACAAGGTAGAATACTGGTGGCTCGTTGTGGCTATTGCGCGCAATGCCTTGACAAAGTTTGCATGTGCCACTGACCATGACCACAAACGTATCCAATTGACTTTAACTTCTATTGATCATAACACCAGTCAGTCACAGTCAGATGTACTAGGCATGATGTGAGTGCAGATGTACTATGCATGATCTTGCAGGTGCAAACAAGGTAGAATACTGGTGGCTCGGTGTGGCTATTGTGCGCAATGCCTTGACAAAGTTGGCATGTGCCACTGACCATGACCACAAATGTATCCAAGTGACTTTTACTTCTATTGATCATAACACGAGTCTGCCGTGGTCAGAGTGTCCAACCATAGTGCAGATGTACTAGGCATGATCTTGCAGGTACAAACTAGGTAGAATGCTGGTGGCTCGGTGTGGCGATGGTGCGCAATGCCTTGACAAAGATGGCATGTGCCACTGACCAAGACCACAAAGTTTACCAAGTACCTTAAACGGCTCTGAATCATAACACGAGTCAGCCACGGTCAGAGTGTCCAATCACAGTTCAGATATACTGGGCATGACCTTGAAGGTATAAACAAGGTAGAATACTGGTGGCTCGGTGTGGCTATTGTGCGCAATGCCTTGACAAAGTTGGCATGTGCCACTGACCATGACCACAAATGTATCCAAGTGACTTTTACTTTGATTGATCATAGCACGAGTCAGCCACGGTCAGAGTGTCCAATCACATTGGACACCTCATATGCATGACCTTACACGTATAAACAAGGTAAAAGCCTGTGGCTTGGTACGGCTATTGTGCGCAAAGTCCTGACAACGTTGGCATGTGCCACTGACCAAGACCACAAAGTTTACCAAGTACCTTAAACGGCTCTGAATCATAACACGAGTCAGTTACAGTCAGAGTGTCCAATCACAGTTCAGATATTCTGGGCATGACCTTGCAGGTATAGACAAGGTAGAATGCTGGTGGCTCGGTGTGGCGATTGTGCACAATGCCTTGACAAAGTTGGCATGTGCCACTGACCATGACCACAAATATATCCAAGTGACTTTTACTTCTATTGATCATAACACGAGTCAGCCACGGTCAGATGTACTAGGCATGGCCGCAGTGCAGATGTACTAGGCATGATCCTGTACATGCAAACAAGGCAGAATCCTGGTGGCTCGGTGTGGCTATTGTGCGCAATGCCTTGACAAAGTTGGCATGTGCCACTGACCATGACCACAAAGTTTACCAAGTGCCTTAAACGGCTATGAATCATAACACGAGGCAGCCACGGTCAGAGTGTCCAACCAAAGTGCAGATATACTAAACATGACCTTGCAGGAACAAACAAGGTAGAATACTGTTGGCTCGGTGTGGCTATTGTGCGCAATGCCTTGACAAAGTTGGTATCTGCCACTGACCATGACCACAAATGTATCAAAGTGACCATTACTTCTATTGATCAGAACACGAGTCAGCCACGGTCAGAGTATCTAATCACAGTGCAGATGTACTAGGCATGATCTTGCAGGTTCAAACAAGGTAGAATACTGGTGGCTCGGTGTGGCGATGGTGCGCAATGCCTTGACAAAGGTGGCATGTGCCACTGAACATGACCACAAAGTTTACCAAGTGACTTTAACGTCTACGAATTGTAACACGAGTCAGCCACGGTCAGAGTGCCCAACCACAGTGCACATCTAATATGAATGACCTTTAAGGTATAAACAAGGTAAAAACCCGGTGGCTTGGCACGACTGTTGTGCGGAATGCCTTGACAAAGTGGGCATGTGCCACTGACCCTGATCACAAAGTTTACCAAGTACCTTAAACAGCTATGCATCATAACACGGGTCAGCTACAGTCAGAGTGTCCAATCACAGTGCAGATATACTGGGCATGACCTTACAGGTAAAAACAAGGTAGAATACTGGGGGCTCGGTGTGGCTATTGCGCGCAATGCCTTGGCAAATCTGGCATGTGCCACTGACCATGACCACAAATGTACCCAAGTGACGTTTACTTCTATTGATCATAAGACGAGTCAGACACGGTCAGAGTGTCCAATCACAGTGCAGATGTTATAGGCATAGTCTTGCAGGTGAAAACAAGGTACAATATTGGTGGCTCAGTGTAACTATTGTGCACAAAGCCTTGACAACGTTGGCATGTGCCACTGACCATGACCACAAAGATTACCAAGCACTTTAAATGGCTATGAATTATAGCACGAGTCAGCCACGGTCAAAGTATCCAATCACAGTGCAGATATTCTGGGCATGACCTTGCAGGTATATACAAGGTAGAATACTGGTGGCACGTTGTGGCTATTGTGCGCAATGCCTTGACAAACTTGGCATGTGCCACTGACCATGACCACAAATGTATCGAAGTGACCTTTACTTCTATAGATCATAACAGGAGTCAGCCACGGTCAGAGTGTCCAATCACAGTGCAGATGTACTAGGCATGATCTTGCAGGTTCAAACAAGGTCGAAAACTGTTGGCTCGGTGTGGCTATTGTGCGCAATGCCTTGACAAATGTGGCACGTGCCACTGACCACGACCACAAAGATTACCAAGTGACTTCAACGTCTACGAATTGTAAGTTGTAACACGAGTCAGCCACGGTCAGAGTGCCCAGTCACAGCGCACATCTAATATGAATGAAATTTCAGGTATAAACAAGGTAAAAAACTGGTGGCTTGACACCAGGCATGTACTAGGCATGATCTTGTAGGTGAAAACAAGGTAGAATACTGGTGGCTCGGTGTAGCTATTGTGCGCAATGCCTTGACAAAGTTGGCATGTGCCACTGACCATGACGACAAACTTTACCAATAGACTTTAACTTCTACGAATCGGAACACAATTCAGCCACGGTCAGAGCGCCAATCAAAGTGTAGATATACTTGGCATGGCGTTGCAGGTACAAACAAGGTAGAATACTCGTAGATTGGTGTGGCTATGGTGCGCAATGCATTGACAAAGTTGGCATGTGCCAATGACCATGACCACAAAGTTTACCACGTACCTTAAACGGCTATGAATCATAACACAAGTCAGCCACGGTCAGATTGTCCAATCACAGTGCATATATAAAGGGCATGACCTTGCAGGTATAAACAAGGTAGAATACTGGTGGCTCGGTGTGGCTATTGTGTGCGATGACTTGACAAAGTTGGCATGTGCCACTTACCATGACCACAAATGTATCAAAGTGATTCTTACTTCTATTGATCATAACACAAATCAGCCACGGTCAGATTGTCCAATCTAAGTGCACATCTAATATGCATGATCTTGCAGGTATAAACAAGGTTAAAAACCGTTGGCTTGGCACGGCTATTGTGCGCAATGCCCTGACAAAGTTGGCATGTGCCACTGACCATGACCACAAAATTTACCAAGTACCTTAAACGGCTATGAATCATAACACGAGTCAGCCACGGGTAGAGTGTCCAATCACAGTGCAGATATACTGGACATGACCTTCCAGGTATAAACAAGGTAGAATACTGGTGGCTCGGTGTGGCTATTGTGCGCAATGCCTTGACAAAGTTGGCATGTAACACTGGTCATGCCCACAAATGTATCCAAGTGACTTTTACTTCTATTGATCATAACACAAGTCAGCAATGGTCAGAGTGTCAAATCAAAGTGGAGATGTACTAGGCATGATCTTGCAGGTGCAAACACGGTAGAATGATGGTGGTTCGGTGTGGCTATTGTGGACAATGCCTTGACAAAGTTAGCATGTGCCACACACTTTACCAATTGACTTTAACTTCTACGAATCGTAACACGAGTCAGCCACGGTCGGAGTGTCCAATCACAGTGCACATATACTGGGCATGACCTTGCAGGTACAAACAAGGTAGAATACTGGTTGATCGGTGTGGCTATTGTGCGCAATTCCTTGACAGAGTTGGCATGTGCCACTGACCATGACCACAAAGTTTACCAAGTACCTTAAACGGCCATGAATCATAACACGAGTCAGCCATGGTCAGTGTGTCCAATCACAGTGCAGATATACTGGGCATGACCTTGCAGGTATAAACAAGGTAGAATACTGGTGGTTCAGTGTGGCTATTGTGCGCAATGCCTTGACAAAGTTGGCATGTTCCACTGATCATGACCACAAATGTGTCCAAGTGACTTTTACTTCTATTGATCATAACAGGAGTCAGCTATGGTCAGAGTGTCCAATCACAGTGCAAATCTAATATGCATGATTTTGCAGGTATAAACAAGGAAAAATACCGGTGGATTGGCACGGCTATTGTGCGCAATGCATTGACAAAGTTGGCATGTGCCACTGACCATGACCACAAAATTTACCAAGTACCTTTAACGGCTATGAATCATAACACGAGTCAGCCACGGTCAGAGTGTCCAACCACAGTGCAGATAAACTGGGCATGACCTCGTAGGTATAAACAAGGTAGAATGCTGGTCGCTTGGTGTGGCTATTTTGCACAATGCCTTGACAAAGTTGGCATGTGCCTCTGACCATGACCACAAATGTATCCAAGTGACTTTTAATTCTATTGATCATAACTCGCGTCAGCCACGGTCAGAGTGTCCAATCACAGTGCAAATCTAATATGCATGACCTTGCATGTACAAACAAGGTAAAAAACCGGTGGCTTGGCACGGCTATTGTGCGCAATGCCTTGACAAAGTTGGCATGTGCCACTGACCATTACCACAAAGTTTACCAAGTACATTAAACAGCTATAAATCATAACACGAGTCAGCCACGGTCAGGGTGTCCAATCACAGTGCATATATACTGGGCATGACCTTACATGTATAAACAAGGTAGTATACTGGTGGCTGGGTATGGCTGTTTTGCGCAATGCCTTGACAAAGTTGGCATGGGCCACTGACCATGACTACAAATGTATCCAAGTGACTTTTACTTCTATTGATCATAAGACGAGTGAGCCACGGTCAGAGTTGTCGGAAATAAAGAAGAGAAACCAGCGAAGAGACCGGAGCACATCCGAGCACACACAATAAACAGGACTACACGAATCTCAACAGACCTGCACGAACAAGATTTGTGGACTGACAATGCCACGACCTGAAGTCTCGGAGAAACTTGGCAAACTGCGCTATGGCGAGATCATCACCACACGTCGCTCGAATTAGACGAACTATAGCTTCCACCTCGTAGGGATTCTAGCGATACCGAGGGCACAACTTTAGGCATTATAGATTTGTATACGTTTTGCTTCCGCTATTCTATCAATCAATTATTTTCTTTCATCTATCTCGCCACTTTCATCACTTCCGTCCTTCGGTCGTCTACCTACCTCGCATCGCTCAGCTCAATAACCTGTTACTACCAATCTGCTCATAAAGTATGCTCTTCAGCATCACAAGCCCTCTCATGGCGCCCTTTTGGATCATCACAATTCTGACATGGTATCCGAGCGCTATGTTTCCAGTCCTGGATACCAGCCACCATGATTCCAGTTATCATCTTTGCAGTCGCAACTGTGGTTGTGAACCTCCTTCCGCCACGCGCCGCACCAAACAAGGACAATGCAGATGCTGACACCACAACTGAGCCCTCTTTCCTCGACATCGCTCAAATCTCCATTCAAGATGGAGAACCTCCACCACTGACACTTCTTGCGACATCTGACTCGCTCTACATCGAACAAGTACTTGATTCAGGGTGTGCCATCCATGCACTCAAAGATGTTGACGTCACCACACCGCTAGCAACTCCAGTGACCATCACCGGTGCAACCAAGGCAATGACATCACTCTGCCGCTACTCCGCTACCCTCTCGTCTCAGGCAGCACCAAGTGGACAGGTTCGGGGCTACCACATCCCTGACCTTCGACACAATCTCCTCTAAGTTCATCAACTTCCCAAGGAAGGAGTGAACATCTTCTTCCCCGCCTACGGGTCGGAAGCCCAACTAACGACAACTGACAATAAACCTCTGGCAACCTTCACTATCCGCAACAATCTCTACCGACTGCAGATTCCCCAAACAACTGCCATCTTTGTCGTTGAAGCCAATGTTCAACCCTCCACCTGTGATTGTCGGGGTCTGCCCCATCCTCTGCTCCTGCATCATCAGCGCCTGGATCATCCCAATTTCAACGCGCTTCTTCGTCTACAGGCCAAAAACATGGTGAAAGGCCAGCCGCCCCTCTCACCACTGACCCGTCTTGCAGGACCACCTTGCACTACATGCAGTCTTGGCAAACTGAAAGCATCCCCTCACCCTCCTCGAGCCGCTCGGGCAGCAAAACCTCTTGACATCCTCCACGTGGACCTTGTGGGACCAATTAGTCCCACCTCTCTTCACGGCTATGAGTACTTCCTCACCATTGTGGACGACCATTCTTGCTTCGGCGCCACAATCCCTCTCAAGTCCAAAGCTGATGCCAAGCCTGCGTTCATCAAGTGGTCAAAGTATCAAATGAGCTGCCTCAATCGGTCCATTAGAAAAGAGTAGACAGAAAGAGGTGGTGAATTCATGTCTCATGAACTTCGTGAATTCCTGGCAGAGCGCGGCATTGGGCACGAGATGAGTGAACCAGAAGCACCAGAGCAGAACGGAGTGGCAAAAGGACGGAATGGGATTCTGGTCGTCCTCTTTTGCACTCTCCTTGTTCATGCGGGAGCACCAGAAACCTTCTGGACCTATGCACTCTGTTATGCCACCAGAGTGCACAAATAGTATCCAGCCAATCATCTTCCTGATATCACACCAGCAGAGCTCTGGCTGGGATACAAACCTCACGTCTCCAAACTCCGAGTCTGGGGTTCTACAGCCTACGTCCTGCTCAACGAAGTCGACAGAGCTCACGCGCATCTCTCCAAAAGTTGGGTCACAAGCCACGCGCCGCATGTTCGTTGGGTTCGTCCTCAACTCCTCTGGCTACCTGTTCTATGAGCCCGAACTCAAACGAGAAACCTGCAGCACAGATGTCCATTTCGACAAAATTACTCTGTTATTCCGTCAATCCGCGCCCATCTCCACAACTCCTCTTACCTGGACACTCTTCCAATAACAGCCTACAGCTCCGACCATACTTCCTCCACTCGTTGCTCCATATACATCAGCAACTCTCCCGACAGCATCGACTCCACCGCCACCGTCTCCCACACACACTCCTGTTCAACCACAACCGATCTCATTCCTGTCGCTCACTCCTCTCACCCCTGAAGATGACTACAAAACCGTCTCTGAACATCTTCCAAATCTTGGGTTGCTTCTTCCTGCAACAGCAGCAGTTCCCCCTCCAGCCGCAGCAGCATTAGCACCAACAACAGAAGCAGCAGACACAAAAGGGTCTGCAGAAGCTACAATATCTGGGGCACCTACCTCAAGAATCGTGCGTGCAGCAGAATCGGTGCTACGTCGGTCTACCAGAAACAGAACAGCATCATCTCTTATCGCCATGACTGACACAGATGGAGACCATAACATCCAGGAAGATCGTCATGTTGAACTTCTTCGAAACTCCTTCCTGCCATCCAGGATTGCAGCCGGAGATGGTCTTAACACCCTTCGTCGACCAACTCCGCCCATGCATACACGACGCCGACGCTATCCGTGCATTCCTCTTCTCAGTACCACCATCACCACAACTCCCATTGCCATCCCCAGCACATATACCGAAGCCGTGAATTAGCCCAAAGAAGACCAATGGCGGGCCGCCATTGCAAGGGAACTGGCCTCCTTCAAAGCAACCTCCACCTACACTGACGTCTCTCGACCACCCCACACCAATGTAGTCGTAGGCAAATGGATCTTCCGTGTCAAGACTCATATGGAGAAGCCAACAGAGTTAAAGGCTCGCTATGTGGCAAAGGGATTCTCACAACGATACGGTGTAGCCTTCTTTGACACCTTCTCACCGACTGCCAATCTGACCACTCTACGAGCCCTGCTAAACATTGCAGCCACTGAAGATATGGAACTGCATGCCATGGATGTGTCCACTTCCTTTCTCAAAGGAGATCTGCACAAAACCATCTACCTGGCCTGTCCCGAAGGCTACACTTTAGACCAGGCCAACACTGTCTGGAAGCTGCATCGCCCAGTCTATGACCTTAAATAATCTCTTGGGAATGGCATGTCAAACGTCGAGCAATTCTCCTTGACCCGGGCTTCACAGTTTCCACTACCGATCCCAATCTGTTCCTCTGTTTGTGCCCGGATGAGCAGACCTATATCCGGGCTTATGTGGACAACTCCGCTCTCGCCTCCAACAATCCCAGTGCTCTCCAGGATCTAAAGCAAGTACTCCTAGGACGTTTTACCGTGAAGGACCTTGGCGAACTGACTCATTACCTGGGGATTGACATCAAGAGGGATCGGGAAAAGTGACTCATCACTCTCTCTCAAGAGCCATAAATTGCCTCCCTCCTGAAGAACTTCAGGCTCGAGAACAGCAATGGGACTCCAACCCCCATGACAGTGGACCACAAACTCACCTCACCAGCATACACAGTCTCATCGCCTTCCCCAGAACCCTATCCTAAACTGGTGGGATCCCTGATGTATGCAATGGTCTGCACTCAACCCGACCTCGCCTTCCCCCTCAGTGTTTTGTCATGATATGTTGGAGATGGAAATCACAATGACCAGCACTGGAAGGCAGCAAAGTGAGTTCTCAGGTATCTAGGAGAAACCGCATCCTTCTACCTTGAGCTGGGAGGTGCTCAACCGATTATACTAGAAGGATACAGTGACTCCTCCTGGGCTGATGACCAAGCCAACCGAAAGTCGTCACAGGGTTACGGCATTCACCCTGGCTTCGGACTGATCAGCTGGCGATCCACCAGGTCCTCTTCTGTCTCACTCTCCTCCTACGAAGCAGAACTGTACGTAGGTACAATGGCTGCCCAATAAGCCATCTGGTTGAAGCACTTATTACATGACCTTGGATATCCGCAAGCACTTCCAATCCTATGGTAAGACAACAGGAGCACTATCGCTCTCACGGAGAACCCAGTCTACCATGGACGCAGCAAGCACATTGAACTGCACTACTTCTTCATCAGGGAGAAAGTGCAGGCAAAAGAACTCTTTTTTTAGCATGTTGCCTCAAAGGCTATCAGGACGGACATCTTCACCAAAGCCCTAGTCCAGGCACAACATGCAACCCTGGTATATCTTCTAGGTCTCAGGACCAAAGACACCTGAAGCTTCCACGCTGGTTCCCCTTCACGGGGGGTATCGGAAATAAAGAAGAGAAACCAGCGAAGAGACCGGAGCACATCCGAGCACACGCAATAAACAAGACTGCACAAATCTCAACGGACACGCACGAACAAGATCCGTGGACCAACAATGCCACGACCTGAAGTCTCGAAGAAATTCGAGAAACTGCACTACGGCAAAACCATAACCACACGTCGCTTGAATTAGACGAACCAGCGCTTCCACCTCGTAGGGGTTCTAGCAAGGCCGAGTGCACTACTTTAGGTATTCTAGATCTGTATACATTTTGCTTCCGCTATTCTGTCAATCAATCATTTTCCCTCATCTTTCTCGCCGCTCTCATCACTTCCGTCCTTTGGTCGTGTACCTGACTTGCATCGCTCAGCTCAATACCATGTTACTGCCAATCTTCTCATAATTCGTGCTCTTCAGCGTCACAAGCCCTCTTGTGGCGCCCTTTTGGATCCTCACAATCCTGACATGAGTGTCCAATCACAGTACAGATATACTAGGCATGATCTTGCAGGTGCAAACAAGGTAGAATACTGGTGGCTCAGCGTGCCTATTGTGCGCAATGCCTTGATAAAGTTGGCATGTGTCACTGACCATGACCACAAATGTATCCAAATGACTTTTACTTCTATTGATCATAACACAAGTCAGCCACGATCAAAGTGTCAAATAACAGTGCAGATTTACTATGCATGGTCTTGCAGGTGCAAACGAGGTACAATACTGGTGGCTCGGCGTGGCTATAGTGCGTAATGCCTTGACAACGTTGGCATGTGCCACTGACCATGAGCACAACGTTTACCAAGTACCTTAAACGGCTATGAATCATGACACGAGTCAGCCACAGTCAGAGTGTCCAATCACAGTGCAGATATGTTGGGCATTACCTTTGTTGGAAAAAGGACAGCCGTCGGATTGCCTCCATCCAATGATCTACTGGGCTTGGCATAACAACAACAAAAAGGACAATAAGAGGGCCGAGAGGGAGATCCATGTCTCTCTCTTGTCTCCCTGTCTATCCTACATGGCGGGGCATGGTATGGCTGTGGGCAGGCCTATTTAGGCGTCCCATTGATCCATTCATCCGCAGCCATATTCCCTCTACTGCTTGCATTGGAAGCCCCGGAGAGCTGACAGGATACTGGTACTGGAGGCAAAATATCTTGGTAGGTCTTTGGACAAAAACGGTATGTGGTCCGGCAGATGAAGCGAGAATGCGAGCATGAGCACCTCTCGACTCTGAGTCTGCTGACGTGGCAAGGAACAGGAGCACGCGGAAGATATTGTTCTTTCAAATCTTGCGAGGGCAGCTGGAAGCATCAGAGCCGTTGCTAAGTCAAGGGGTGCGGTCCTTCCGTCACCTCGAGACGACTGGCCGAGACAGATCGGCGGCTATGAGAAGCTACCGCAGATCCGGAAGATCTCTTCCGTAAATCGCAACGAGGGCGGTAGGTATTCGCCAACCTCGGTCTGCCGATGATTGGAGACCATCAAGCGGTGTCCGGCAGATCCTGTGACGGAGAACTCGAAGACAGAAGGATACCGGACAGTGTCAACACTTGTACTTTTCTGCTCTTAGCTAGTACAGACATATAAGTAGCCGTAGGTTTGTATTTGTTATTACTTCGTCTGTGTGTAATCATTTTGAGCAAGCGTGGTACCGCTGGAAAGCTTGTGAGACAAGTCGTGTAACTGTTCCTTCATCTCATACTCTTAAATCGCACTGTCAATGACATTATTAAGGCAAGGGTGCCTGTGTGTGTGAGTAGTAACATGTGTCTGAGAGGGCATCACCAACCATTCAGTACAGCATTGAAAGAGCTGACTCATCAGAGTACTACGTCTGAAGATTCCTAAAGGTTCTGGCATGTAAAATTTCAACATGTGGTATCAGAGCAGGTGGCGTCTTCAGATCTACGCAACCATGGCCACAACAATCAACCATGGAGATCATTTCAAAGTTGTGCCGTTTGACGGTGATGACTACCATGCATTCGCGTTCAACATCGAGATGGTCTTTCTGAACAAGGGCCTATGGAGAGTCGTCTACGATCCTCTCACTGACAAATTACCTGCAGGAGCGTCACCTGAAGAACAAGTCAGCTGGAGGCAGCGTTGTGACCAGGCTTTCTCAATTCTGGTGCTGAACTTAACAGAACGACTAAAGTTTATCATCAGGGACAACAACCCAATCAACTGTCCAAGGAAAGCTTGGAAGGCCATGAAGAGTCGTTATGAAAGAACGAGCAATGTTGAACTGGGAAGCCTCTTGACATAGTTTCACACTCAAGAGATGGATGAAGGAACACGCCTGGAAGATGATGTATCCCATCTGAAGCATTTTGCCAGCCGTATCTCATCAATGGAAGAAGCGATCTCCAAAAGAGACTTAGTACTAACCCTTTTTCGTGGACTACCTACCAGATTCAAACACACCATAACCCGACTTCTGACTCTTCAGAAACAAGGGAAGATCTTTGGTGCTCAACTTGCTGAACTCCAAGCAATGCCACAGCAAGCCATTCATGCACAAGGAAGAGCCGCCGGTGGGACACCTGGCGCTGCCGCTGGAGCAGTTGCAGCAGCACCACCACCTGGTAGTCAACCATACTCTCGGACTCCGGAGAAGGCTGTCAAAGATGTTATGATGGCTGAAGAACAATATATCAAGGACAATGGAGGTGAAGCTGGCATTGTGACCAAATACTAAGGACAAAGGACAAAGAAGGTTGGAGGCTATGGTAACGGCAGTCAGGGCTCTCTTACGCATTTCAACAATTGAGATCCTCCAACTCCTCGCTCACCACGAGGATATGTTCCACCAACTGATTCAGTGTGCTGGACGTGCAAGCAAAAAGGGTACGTTGCCGTGGATTGCCCTAAACGGCGTCCAAATGTTTCTCGTCACTATGGTCCCCGACGACCACATCAAGCAATGCTAACTACTTACATGTCCACCGTGGCCGCCTTTCCTACAAGGTCTACAAAAGCACAGCCGCTACCAGACAAAGAGGACAACTTTCAGTTGAACCTTCTGTCTGAAGGACCAATCCTGCCTGACAGGGACATGCCAGCCACACCGCCAAAACACTCAACCTATGGCTCAGGACCAGAAGATTCAGCACATCACACTCTGGCCGAAGAAGTTGTGACTGAAGAGTTGGCCATGTGCTCCATCGACAGTGCCCTTCTCTTGGCTGCTGATATCTTGGCGTGGGTCATGGACTCTGGCTGCACGAAACACATGACCTGCAAAAGGGAATGGTTTATCAACTTCAAGTGTTTCATGACACCACGGGATGTCCGCCTTGGTGTCGGGAGAACTATCCCGGCTTATGGGCAAGGGACAGTCAAACCGGCAATAGAAAACCGGTAACAAGGACCTTCAAGGACGTGCTCTATTTTCCAGACTTTGCCGTAAATCTTCTCTCAGTTACTAAGCTCAACGACAAAGGTTTCAAAGCTGTGTTTGACACCAACAAGAACTGCAAGGTGTATAACGAAGCATCTCAACTGGCAGCTGTGGCTACTCGGATGGGAAATCTGACCATCCTTCACACCAGTGAACCATCAAGACATTCAGAAACACAAGAGATGGCTTTTGTGGCTTCTTCACCTTCCCCGGCAAAGACAACATCTCTGGCAACCCCAGCAGACGTCAGCTATTCAACTCTAACCAAAATGGCTGCAGATTCAGTTGCTCATGATCTTCCGGACACCCTGCTGCAAGTCAAAGAAGCACCCATACACGGAGGCTGCATCACAGGCAAACAAAATCAAGCGTCTTTCCAACCACTCCCGTCATAGGGACCCCATGAGTACCTGAAACGCGTGCACATGGATCTTTCCTATATCAAGGAAGGCTCCCTCTCCAACAAGCACTATTTCCTCATCATCCTGGATGACTACTCACACGTTGTCTGGACTCGGATTCTATGCTTCAAATCTGATGCTGTCGAAGAAATAAAAACCTGGATCCGACATGTCGAAAAGGAGACTAACCTGACAGTCAAAAAGGTCCGCACTGACAACGGGACTGAGTTTGTCAACCGCAACCTTAAAGCCTTCTATGACAATAAAGGCATTCAACGTCAGACCACAGTGCCATATACTCCACAACAGAACGGCAAAGCAGAAAGGATGAACCAGACTCTTCTCGAAAGGGTTCGGACCATGCTCCATACAGCTGGGCTCTCATCTGCTTTTTTGGGCTGAAGCTCTTCACACTGTAGCATACACCACAAATCGTCTTCCCACAGCAAAGTTGCCTACAGGTGCTTCAACACCCTACGAAGCATGGACCGGGAACAAGCCCTATCTCGGACACATTCGTATATTCGGATGTACAGCACACGCGTGGATCCGGCCAGAAGAGCGCTCCAAGCTTGATCCACGATCAAAAGTGTGCGTCCTTTTTGGGTATGGGACACACGACATCTACCGACTTTGGGATCCAGACTCCAAACGTGTGATTCAGAGCAGACAACCCATCTCCGACGAAAGCTTCTTCAATCGAGCACGTGATACAATACCACCAGCAGTTACGCCCACGGTCTACATTGAGACAACTCCACCACCTCTTCAGAAATTCTCCGTTGACCCCACACCTGATGACCACTCTGGTGTACTCCCTCCTGTTTTCCCAGAGGAACGTCATGATGCTCCTGCTACTTCACAGACAGTCATCGCCAGCGCTGTTTGAGTGTATCCAGAACAGAGAGCGACGGTCCAAACAGGAGGAGGTCGTCCACGTAGAGGATAATGCCAAGACGATTGGACCCTCCACGAAAGTACACTGAGTGGTCCAAGTGAAGACGTTGGAGGCCTTAGAACAGGAATAATTAATGGATCTTCACATTCCATTGCCGTGGATCTTGTTTCAGGCCATGCAGAGACTTGTTGAGCTTGCAGGCGTGATCTGGTTTATCAGGAGATATGAAACCCTCTGGTTGGGTCATGTAGATGATCTCGTTGAGGTCGCCGTTGAGGAAGGCACTTTTGACGGTCATTTGGTGGAGATGCCATTTGTTTTTAGTGGCCAGAGATAGGATCACCTTGATAGATGAGTACTTGACCACCGGTGCAAAGGTGTCTTGGTAGTTTACTCCAAGCACTTGACTGTAGCCGCGCGCAACGAGATGGGCTTTGTAGCAACCAGGTGTACCTGCACTAGTCAGCTTGGTTTTGAACACCCACTTACACGTAACAATGGGCGTGTTGGGTGGTCGAGGGACAAGATCCCATGTGTGCCGTATTTGAAGGTAAGACAATTCCGCTTGAGCTGCCTGGCACCATTGATCGGCATCCGGGTGATGCATGGAATCTTTCAAGCTGGTGGGATCCACCACTTGTATGAGTAGTGTTGTGTGATCAAAGTCATCGTCTGCTGAAGTCTCGGTTGTTGACAGAAAACCAATACGAAGGAATGTCGGAGGTCTTATTAATCGGGCAGACTGGCCTCATCGTTTTGAGATGACAGACATGGGGTCCCTTAAGTACTACATCGGTATTCAAGTCACTCATGACATCATGCAAGGTCATGTAATGCTTACCCAGGCCACTTACGCTCAACGTGTGGCCGACACGTTTGGCCTTGGAATATCCGCTCCCCAAACTAAACCACTTTCCAAGGATCACTGACTTACCACACCAGTCACAGCGGCCACACCGTTGGCCACGTTGGAAGACGCCCAAGCTTTCCCGCGCATGGTGGACTCACGGATGTACTCCTCTGTGGCTACGCGACCTGATCTCTCATTTTCCATTGATCTTCTTAGTCAGGGATGCCAACACCCTGCCGCTGCCCAATTTGTGGCCGCCAAATGCAGCATCCGCTACCTCCGTGCATCCGCCTCCCTTGCGATCCGCTACTCCTCTGGGAACAATTTTCTCCAGGGCTTTTATGATGCTGATATCTCTGGTGACCAAACCACCAGTCGCTCCACCTCTGCATATGTTTTTCTCCTCAATGGTGGACTCGTCAGCTGGCGCAACAAGGAGCAATTGGTGGTCGCTCTCTCTTCTACGAAAGCTGAATACATTGCTGAAAGTGAAAACACGAGAGAAGCGGTCTGGCTCCGCATGCTTTGGAGCAAGCTTGGCTTTGATAAACTTGAATCCACGTCCATTCTCTATGACAACGAAGGTGCCATTGCTCTTTTCGAGGACCCGGTCCTACATGATCACACCAAACACGTCCTTAAGCAGTATCACTACGTTCGCAACGCTGTCGCGGAAGGCAATGTCGTCATACACTACCTCCCCACTGCTGATCAGACTGCTGACATCTTCACCAAAGCCCTCTCTGCCGACCGCCACGCTCATCTCTGCACTTGCCTAGGTCTTCTCTCCTCTTACTACGCTCTCTTGGCGCTGTTTACTTTCCGCCCCTCCCCTGCTGCTGCTCTTTCCCGGCTCTCTCTTTTCGCCCCCCCCCCCCCCCCCC
>SZWC01000772.1:61168-103282 GCA_023375785.1 Penium margaritaceum | reverse complement strand
TTTCCCCCCCCCCCCCCCCGTATGAGGCATTGGGACGGAGAAAGACGGTCTTTGGTGTAGCCGTCGTCACGTCCCGTTTCCGTGCCTCCTAAATGAGGCACTGACATGGACGCGGGTTGTGTGTGACTACTTTTCCACCTCCCTTACGTCTGCCTGTCGCTGTTGGCTGTTCTCCGCTTTCCCCCTCTCCATATGAGGCGTTGGGCCGGACGCGGGACATCCATCCCTTTCTCTTTTCTGCGTGCTCCCTTCTTCCTTATCTTCTGTCTCCTCGTCTCTGCACCCTCTTCTCTCCGTTCTCCTACACCTCCGTCCTCGCAGAACGCCAAATGCAGACCTGTTCCAGACCGGAGCCACGCCGCTCGCACCTGCAAATCTTCTCCAGCCTTATCCTGCCTGGTTCTTCCTCTGTCCTCAGACCTCGTTGGGTGGGGTGCCGCTGTCAGCTCACCATTCGGGCCGGATTAGCGGGATGGGACCCACTCCCTCGAGTCCGGGCAGGGTGTGCTGTTGGGACCGGTCTATTCCTCAACCGTCGGGGCGTTGTCCGGGCTACAAAGATCTCTCTGGCTCATTGTACACCATGCGTCTTGTTCCCCGGACTCATTTTCTATCTCACTCTCTAACGAGGCCCGGTTGGCCCGGGAGGGGTCTTCTTCACCGGGCATTCCCGTGCCTCACCCTGCCTCTACTCTCACGGGAGGACTTCCTCCTTTTTTACACTTGTCTGCTCCAAGCTCATCGGTGCTAGATCGACAAGGGGGGAATGTTGGAAGGACAATCGCTGGATTACCTCGATCCAATGATGTGCATAACTGCCTCTGCCCGCTGCATGACTGCCTCTGCTGCAACCACCTCCCTCTAGTAACCAAGATATCGGACACCACCGGTCTTCCTGCCTGTCTGTCTCAAGTCAACTAGAGAACAAGCTGTCACTCTCCTGGAAGCGGAGGAGTTGATTGTCACTTTCAACCCGTCCTACCGCGCCGCCAAATTTTGCCTGCTACCATCCCTACCATCCGCTTCCGCTACATGCTCCTCCTCTTCATCAGTCTTGGCCTTCTTCATCTTCGCATCAGCGTCATTCTCATCTTCATCCACTACCTTCCGTCCTCCTCGTCGCTTCCATTTCAGCTGCCAGCCTCAGCACAGCCTCCAGCCTCATCTGTCTTTCTTGAGACGCCCGTCGTCATCATCATCCCTGCAGCCTCCACACCAATCTGCATCACCAGCATCTGTAGAATACGTGGTTCCGCCCCTGCGTCCACTCAGCCTTCAACCGCCTCCGCCTCCTCCCGCTTCATTTCTGCATCATCCGCTTGGCACAAGGATCCGCCCGGTCGCATCGCCCTTTTCACAACGACCTGCACCCATGTTGAAACCTTTCGTAGCGCACGTGGTTCCCCCTATGCCCACTCCTATTTCATCAGCTTCCGCTTGATCATCATCCGCATCTGTGGCCAGCACAAGGACCTGTATGAGCTTGCTGCCCGCTTCGCATCAGCCTGCACCCGCGCCGGCAGCAGATTTCTCGTGACGCGTTGGCATCTGCCCTCCCCTTGCCGCATTCTACCACCTCTACTAGAGCAGCGCACGTGTTTTCACCCCTGCACCCACTCAGTTGTTCAGCAATCCTCCTCCATCATCAGCCATCCTCATTGCTCAGCACACGGATTTGCCCGGTCGCATTGCTTACAGCGCGACGACCTGCACCCCCGCCAAAACTTCCTACAGCGCACGTGGTTCCGTCCCTACGCCCACTCCGTCATACATGCATTCCTCATTCAGCATCCGCCTTCATCCTTCGCTCGGCACAAGGATCCGCCCGATCAAATCACCCACTTGGCGAAACTTGCACCCATGCCAGAACGTCCTCAGCGTAAGTGGTTTCGCCCCTGCGCCCACTTCGTCAACTCCTGCGTTCAGCGCCTCTGCCATCATCATCACCCTTCACACTTTGCTCCATACGCAAGTCACAAAACCGTACTCCACCATCCCGCTTCCTCTTGTTATCCCTCGTCCTCTACAAGCACCTACTTCATAACTGTATCCATCCAGTCGTGACATCCTTGCACTCTTCTTCAGTGCACCCCATCTCTCTAACTATGACCCACTACAATCCTCCCGATAACTTTTGAAGATGGGTTCGGAGACTCTGGCAGCTTGACATTGATCCCCCCGTGGTTCCTTTGATCAACCGCATTCCAGTGCTCGAGTTTGTGGATGAAGAGGACAACAACTCTACTGAATTGGAAGAAGCACTAATGCATGTCACTCGACGAGTAATAGCCCGTGGGTTCCGCCTCAAGCGACTGTTCATAGACTCGGTATGGTGGTCCTCCCGCCAACCTCGGGTATACAGAGAAAACTACTACTACGCTCTCTGTCAGGCCCAAACACTGCTCCTAACAGTCACAGACCAGCCCTTCTTTGACATCATCCTCATAGGAGATCTGAACATTCCTTCTATTGTGGACAACATTGAAGAGTTGTGCGCACAATGAGAACCTACCGACCAAACAGAATACTGGAGAGGAGTACTCAGAGGATATACTCCTCGATGACTCAATCCATATCGGCTCCCTACACCTCCACCAATGCCACCAACTCCCTCTCCGATACCAGAACCCTCAGACGATCTTGCTCTCTCAGAAGACTTCTCAGAGGACAACACGTCACACCATCGGAGAGGTGTCCACTTCTAACCTTAATGGTGTGTCCGAGGGTATCAGTAAAGCACACCGATAAGATATCTTAAAAACGGTTCAGGTCCTGGACCGAACCAACTTGAGCAACGGTTCTCCGGTCACTCGACCAATCGGAACCTACTCCCAAGTAGTCCCCTAATAAAGGGACACCTGTCACACCGTGTCCGGCTAGCGGAAAGAAGCCATTGCTATGCATTCTTGTCCTGATCTGTCTTTTCATATCGAGGATGTTCATTCCCTCGCGTTAACCAGAACAGTTATGCACATCCTGTTCCCTTTTTGGTTCCACGGTGCTGCCGCCGTGTTCTTGCTCTGCTTGCCTCTTGCCTTTGCTCCCTTTGCTTACCATCTCTTGCTTCGCTTTGTCACTCATAACCTTTCGCTAACGACTGGAGCTCCACTAACTTTGTTCCCGTGCTCACTCCTCGCCCTCTGTCTGCCTTGGAGCTCCTGTGCCTCGCCTCTTCCGAGGCTCTGCGACTAACGCCTTGGGACTGCCTTCGCCCTTCCGCTTCCGTCATTCTGCTAACTCACTCCTGCCTGCTTCTGTGCTTCTACTTGCTTCTACTCTAATCATCCTCGCTCATTGCAATCTTCTGACAGAATACGGGTGGCTTGGTGTGGCTATTGTGCACAATGCCTTGAAAAAGTTTGCATGTGCCACTGACCATGACAACAAAGTTAACCAAGTAACTTTAACTTCTACGAATCGTAACACGAGTCAGCCACAGTCAGAGTGCCCAATCACAGTGCACGTCTAATGTGCATGACCTTGCAGGTATAAACAAGGTAAAAAACCAGAGGCTTGGCACGGCTATTGTGCGCAATGCCTTGACAAAGTTGGCATGTGCCACTGACCATGACCACAAAGTTTACCAAGTACCTAAAACGGCTATGGATCACAACATGAGTCAACCACAATCAGAGTGTCCAATCAAAGTGCAGATATACTGGGCATGACCTTGCACGTACAAACAAGGTAACTGGTGGCTCAGTGTGGCTATTGTACGCAATGCCTTTACAAAGTTGGCATGTGCCACTGACCATGACCACAAATGTATCCAAGTGACATTAACTTCAATTGATCATAACACGAGTCAGCCATGGTTAGAGTGTCCAATCACAGTGCAGATGTACTACGCATGACCTTGCAGGTACAAGCAAGGTAGAATACTGGTGGCTCGATGTGGCTTTTGTTTGTCATGTCTTGACAAAGTTCGCATGTGCCACTGACCATGACCACAAATGTATCCAAGTGACTTTTACTTCTTTTGATCGTAACACGAGTCAGCCACGGTCAGAGTGTCCAATCACAGTGCACATGTACTAGGCCTGATCTTGCAGGTGCAAGCAAGGTAGAATACTGGTGGCGCGGTGTGGCTATTGTATGCAATGCCTTGACAAAGTTGCCATGTGCCACTGACCATGACCACAAAGTTTACAAAGTGAATTTAACTTCTACAAATCGTAACACAAGTAAGCCACGGTCAGAGTGCCCAATCACAGCGCACATCTAATATGCATGACCTTGCACGTATCAACAAGGTAAAAAACCGGTGGCTTGGCACGGCTATTGTGCGCAATGCCTTGACAAAGATGCCATGTGCCACTGACCATGACCACAAAGTTTACCAAGTACCTTAAACGGCTATAAAATATAACAGGAGTCAGCCACGGTCAGAGTGTCCAATTACAGTGCAGATATACCAAGTGACTTTACCTTCTACGAAGCATAACACGATTCAGCCATGGTCAGAGTGTCCAATCACAGTGCATATGTACTAGGCATGATCGTGCAAATGCAAACAAGGTAAAATTCTGGTGGCTCGGTGTGGCTATTGTGCGCAATGCCTTGACAAAGTTGGCATGTGCCACTGACCATGACAACAAATGTATCCAAATGACTTTCATTTCTATTGATCATTACACAAGTCAGCCACGTTCAGAGTTTCCAATCACAGTGCAGATGTACTGGGCATGATCTTGCAGGTATAAACAAGGTAGAATACTGGTGGCTCGGTGTGGCTATGGTGCGCAATGCCTTGACAAAGTTGGCATGTACCACTGACCATGACCACAAAGTTTACCAAGTGACTTTAACGTCTACGAATGGTAACACGAGTCAGCCACAGTCTGAGTGCCCAAGCACAGTGCACGTCTTATGTGCATGACCGTGCAGGTATAAACATCATAAAAAAACTGGTGGCTTGGCACGGCTATTTTACGCAATGCCTTGACAAAGTTGGCATGTGCCACTGACCATGACCACAAAGTTTACCAAGTACCTTAAATGGCTATGAATCATAACATGAGTCAGCCACGGTCAGAGTGTCCAATCACAGTGCAGATGTACTGGGCATGATCTTGCAGGTATAAACAAGGTAGAATACTGGTGGCTCGGTGTGGCTATGGTGCGCAATGCCTTGACAAAGTTGGCATGTGCCACTGACCATGACCACAAAGTTTACCAAGTACCTTAAATGGCTATGAATCATAACATGAGTCAGCCACGGTCAGAGTGTCCAATCACAGTGCAGATGTACTGGGCATGACGTTGCAGGTACAAAAAAGGTGATTGGTGGCTCGGTGTGGCTATTGTGTGCAATGCCTTGGCAAAACTGGCATGTGCCACTGACCATTACCACAAATTCATTCAAGTCACTTTTACTTCTTTTGATCATAACACGAGTCAGCCACGGTCTGAGTGTCTAATCATAGTGCATATGTACTAGACATGATCTTGCAGGTGCAAACAAGGTAGAATACTGGTGGCTTGGTATGGCTAATGTGCGCAATGCCTTGAAAAATTTGGCATGTACTACTGACCATGACCACAAAGTTTACCAAGTGACTTTAACTTGTACGAATTGGTACACGCGTCAGCCACACTCAGAGTGCCCAATCACAGCGCACATATAATATGCATGACCTTGCAGGTTTGAACAAGGTAAAAAACCGGTGGCCTGGCATGGCTATTTTGCGCAATGCCTTGACAAAGTTGGCATGTGCCACTGACCATGACCACACAGTTTATCAAGTACCTTAAACGGCTATATTTTATAACACGAGTCAGCCACGGTCAGAGTGTCCAACTACAGTGAAGATATGCTGGGCATGACCTTGCAGGTATAAAAAAGGTAGAATACTGGTGGCATGGTGTGCCTATTGTGCACAATTCCTTGACGAAGTTGGCATATGCCACTGACCATGACCACAAATGTATCAAAGTGACTTGTACTTCTATTGATCATAACATGAGTCAGCCACGGTCAGAGTGTCCAATCACAGTGCAGATGTACTAGGCATGATGTTGCAGGTGCAAACAAGGTAGAATACTAGTGGCTCAGAGTGGCTATTGTGCGCAATGCATTGACAAAGTTGGCATGTGCCACTGACCATGACCACAAAGTTTACCAAGTGACTTTAACTTCTACGAATCATAACACGAGTCAGCCACTGTCAGAGTGTCCAATCACAGTGCAAATGTGCCAGGCATGATCTTGCAGGTACAAACAATGTAGAATACTAGTGGCTCGGTGTGGCTGTTGTGCGCAATGCCTTGACAAAGTTGGCATGTGCCACTGACCATGACCATAAATGTATCCAAGTGACTTTTACTTATATTGATCATAACACGAGTCAGCCACAGACAAATTGTCCAATCACAGTGCAGATGTACTGGGCATGATCTTGCAGTTACAAACAAGGTAGAATACTGGTGGCTCGCTGTGGCTATTGTGCGCAATGCCTTGACAATATTGGCATGTGCCACTGACCATGACCAAAACATTTACCAAGTGACTTTAACTTCTACGAATGGTAACACGAGTCAGCCACAGTCTGAGTGCCCAATCACAGTTGAGATGTACTAGGCATGACCTTTCAGGTATAAACCAGGTTAAAAATCAGTGGCTTGGCACGGCTATTGTGCGCAATGCCAGGACAAAGTTGGCATGTGCCACTGACCATGACCACAAAGTTTACCAAGTACCTTAAACGGCTACGAATCATAACACGAGTCAGCCACGGTCAGAGTGTCCAATCACAGTGTACATATACTGCGCATGACCTTGCAGGTATACTCAAGGTAGAATACTGGTGGCTCGGTGAGGCTATTGTGCGCAATGCCTTGACAAAGTTGGCATGTGCCTCTGACCATAACCACAAATGTTACCAAGTTACTTTAACTTTTACAAGTCGTAACACGAGTCAGCAACAGTCAGAGTGCCCAATCCCAGTGCACATCTAATATGCATGACCTTGCAGGTATGAACAAAGCAAAAAACCGGTGGCTTGGCACAGCTATTGTGCGCAATGCATTGAAAACGTTGGCATGTGCCACTGACCATGACCACGATGTTTACCAAGTACCTTAAACGGCTCAGAATCATAACACAAGTCAGCCACGGTCAGCGTGTCCAATCACAGTCCAGATGTACTATGCATGATGTTGCATGTACAAATAAGGTAGAATACTGGTGGCTCGGTGTGGCTATTGTGTGCAAAGCCTTGTCAAAGCTGGCATGTGCCACTGACCATGACCACAAAGTTTACCAAGTGACTTTAACTTACACGAATAATAACACGAGTCAGCCACAGTCAGAGTGCACAATTACAGTTCAATTGTACTAGGCATGACCTTGCAGGTATAAACAAGGTAAAAAACCGGTGGTTTGGCACGACTTTTGTGTGCAATGCCTTGACAAAGCTGGCATGTGCCAATGACCATGACCACAAAGTTTACCAAGTACCAAAAACGGCCATGAATCATAGCACGAGTCTGTCAGAACCTGAATCCGACAACAACACTTCCTCGGACTAAAAACTCGGAAAATGCACCAAGATGTCTGGTGCTAGTCCACGAAGTTCTACTCCGCACCCAACGGCCATAAGCGAAACAAACAACATCAAGCGAAGAACCAAAGCCGGTGGGACGACATGCGAACGTACTCGCGACGCGTCCGGCTAGCGTTAAGAAGCCCTTTTCACTATCGGTTTTGTCCTGTTCTGAACTGTATATACAGAGGATGTTCATTCCCTCTCAATTTAACCAGGACCGGTCTGCCCATCCTGTTCCCCTTTGGTTCTGCGGCTTCGTCGCCGTGTCTTCGCTCTGCTCGTTACCTGGCTTCTCTTGTCTTCGCCACCTCTCAATGCTTCGCTCCGTCACTCTCGCTCCTTCGCTCAGCTCTCACACTCCACCAACCGTCACTCTTCTCGCAAGCTCTCTCTCTCTCTCACTTCAACCCGTCTACCTCGGCTACCTCGCTTCTCGACCTCTACCTGCTCCTGCGACTAACTCCTCGGACCGCTCTTGCTCACGTCACTATGCTGACGTACACGTACTTGTCCATTGCTTCTGCCTACTTCTGCTGCCGCCGTTCTCGTGACTGTATTCTTCTGACATGGTATCAGAGCTTCGGGCAACATCACCTGGAGATCCGTGACCGCGTCATCGCTCTGCCGTCGCCCCCGCTCCATTGCTTCCGCTCTATTGCCGCTGCCGTCACTTCGCGCCTCCTTGCTTCATTCACAGCTGACATCAGTAGCTCTGCCTGATGAGTTCCTGACGCTGAAGAAACGCCTCGCCGACCTAAGAAGGCCCTGCGCCCATTTCCGCGCCCGTGGCTAACAACTGGCGACGAGTCACCCACATCAGCTGCAAGCAACTCTCGAGCGGCCGTCTGCCGTCAACTACCAGGAAGCTTCTTGCTCTATGCCATCCGCCGTCCTTTATCAAAGTCTGCCTTTGCCAGCATCTCCCTCCCTTTCTTCTCGCCTCACCGGCCTTATCTGCCCCTTCCTCGCTGACCTCCTCATCTTGCCCACGTCCATCATCTCGAGCCGCCTTTTCGCATCTCCTCATCGCCTTGTCAGCAGCTGTAGCCAAAGCTGTTGTTGCCAGGATATCGGACACCACCAGTCTTTTGCTCCCACTTCCAAGCCAACTGGGGAACAAGCCGTCACTCTCCTGGCATCAGCCGTGCAGTGTCTCTGCCCGCTGCCTGACTTTCTCTGCCGCAGCCAATGCCTTCCAGCCGACAAGATATCTGACACCACCAGTCTTCCTGCTCCCACTTCCGAGCCAGCTGGGGAACAAGCCGTCACTCTCCTGAACGCGAGAAGAAGTGGTTGCGTCGTCTCCACCTGCCGCGCCATGCCTCAACCTCTCCCTCTCCACTTGAGTCGCTCTCTGCCTCCCGGCTCCACCATCATCATCTGCCTGCAGCCTTCACTCCTCGCATTGACCTCCATCATTCCTCCTCCTCCTCGCTTCAGTCTCCTCAGCATCATCAGCCGCCGGTTCCTGCCTCAGCTCTGCCTCCTCTGTCATCATCATCATCCTCACCGCCACCGCATCGCCTTCTCATCATCATCACCATCCTCCGCGCAGTCCTCCATCCGTCATCCGCGGCAGCATCATCTACTCGCGCACGTGGTTCCGCCCCTGCGCCCACTCATCAATCAATCCTCCACTTCCGCATCGCTTCTAGCCCGGCACAAGGATTCGCTCGGTCGCATCGCTCGAGTCGCGACGACCCGCGCCCACGCCCAAACTTCCTTCAGCGCACGTGGTTTTGTCCCTGCGCCCACTCCATCAATCAATCGTTCCTTGTCATCTAAATCAGCTTCAGCTCGGCACAAGGATCCGCCCGGTTGTATCGCCTGCTCTGCGACGACCTGCGCCCACGGTGAAATCCCATCAGCGCACGTGGCTCGTCCCTGCGTCCACTCCATCATCCATCACTCCTTCGCCATCATCCGCGTTACTTCATTTGGCACATGGATCCGCTCAGTCGCATCGCCTTCTTCTGCGACGACCTGCGTCCTAGCCAAAACTTCCTGCCGCGCACACAACTCAGCCCCACATCCACTTCATCATCAATCATTTCCCCATCATCCGCAACATTCCCTGCTCAACACAAAGTCTGCCCTTTTCGGACTAACAGTTTTGCAACTAAAGCTCCTCTTGCCCACAACTTCCTCAAGCTCGACAATCATCAGTGGGAAATCCTTGGGCATACTGTCCATTCTTGGCCAAAGATGGCCAAAACATTCTTCTGTGGACACGAAGCATATGGTCCACAGGAAAACTCGTCTCAATTTGAGGATATGGCTTCTGCGACCTCTTCGAAGGAAGCTTTGAACACCTTCGAACTACACATACCTCTCCCTCAGCACTTAACGCAGCAACCACCTCAGCCTGGGATCAACTGAAAACCATCATGCACCCATCCTACCACATCCTAGTGGAGGAAGCAAGCAGCGCACCAGACCTCTGGTACAGGTTGCTACAAACTGCATCGGAAAGACAACACATCTCCTCAACAGCTCTCCTTGTGACGGCGCTCCCTCCAATCCACTTGGACAAGTTGTACTACAGGCCCCCAGGCCATGGTCCCACACAACCCACAAGAGAGTCCACTAATTTGGGAACCTGGCAACGTGTTGCCTACTCACATCTAAAGCATTATCTACTCCATGGATTCGCCATCACTAACGGACTGCTAGATGAACAAAAGTACCTTGGGAAGGTCTGCAGCACCGGTGAGTTCACAAGAAAGCATGAGGCTTTCAACAGAGATATGTGGGAAGGAGTGAAAGAACTCATTGAACCTGACCTGCATCCTCTGCTGACAAGGGAACCCGACAACCTTGCAGGGATGTGGAGGCAGCTGATCTACCACTGTGGAGGCTACGTGCCACCTCGCCAAACCTACATGTACCAACAGCGAGCAACAATGACAGATCCACCCATAAGGCGTGTCGCCATCAGATCAGCTCCAATTGAACAACGCATCACTGTGTCGGATTCATGGGGGATGTCATAACTCGAATCCGACAACAACACTTCCTCGGACTAAAAACTTCAGAAAATGCACCAAGATGTCTGGTGCAAGTCCACGAAGTTCTACTCGGCACCCAACGGCCATAAGTGAAACAAACAACATCAAGCGAAGAACCAAAGCCGTTGGGACGACATGCGAACGTACTCGCGACGCGTCTGGCTAGCGTTAAGAAGCCGTTCTCACTGTCGGTTTTGTCCTGTTCTGAACTGTAAATACAGAGGATGTTCATTCCCTCTCAATTTAACATGAACAGTTCTGCCCATGCTGTTCCCCTTTGGTTCCGCAGCTTTGCCGCCGTGTCTTCGCTCTGCTCGTTACCTCGCTTCTCCTGTCTTCGCCACCTCTCAACACTTCGCTCCGTCACTCTCGCTCCTTCGCTCAGCTCTCACACTCCGCCAACCGTCACTCTTCTCGCAAGCTCACTCTCTCTCTCACTTCAACCCGTCTAACTCGGCTACCTCGCTTCTCGACCTCTACCTGCTCCTGCGACTAACTCCTCGGACCGCTCTTGCTCACGTCACTCTATTGACGTACACGTGCTTGTCCATTACTTCTGCCTGCTTCTGCTGCCGCCGTTCTCGTGACTGCATTATTCTCACAGAGTCAGTCACAGTCAGAGTGTCCAATCACATTGCAGATATACTGGGCATGACCTTGGATGTATAAACTGTCAGAAGAATGTAGACACAAGAGTGGCGGTAGCAGAAGCAAGCAGAAGCAATGGACAGGTACGTGTACGTCAGCGAAGTGACGTAAGCGAGAGCGGACCGAGGAGTTAGTCGCGATAGCAGGTAGAGGCTGAGAAGTGAGGTACCCGAGGTAGACAGCTTCATGTGAGAGAGAGTGCTTGTGAGGAGAGTGATGGTCTGTGGAGTACGAGAGCTGAGCGAAGGAGCGAAAGTGATGAAGCGAAGCGTTGAGAGGTGGCGAAGGCAAGGAATGCGAGGGACGAGCAGAGCGAAGACACGGCGGCGAAGTCACAGGGAACCAAATGGGAACAGGATGTGCAGAACTGTTCTGGTTACTTGAGGAGGGAATGAACATCCTCCATATATACAGCAGGACAAAGAGAACGGCTTCTTCTGCGCTAGCCGGACGCGCTTGTGGAGATTCCGCTTATTAGGGGATGACTCGGTAGGAAGTCCGTTGGTCGGTTGGGGACCATTAACGGCTGGTGAGAGAGCGTAGACCGAGGTGGTTCTGACGGGAGTTGAACCTTTCTTGAGAATTTCTCTCGGGCTGATTTTGTGTTCTGTCAGGTTCATATTCCGACATCCCCCTTGAATCTGACAGTTCATCTGTGTGAGTAGATTCGTTCCATTTTAATGAAGCGACTGAGTCCCCAAGAGAAGAGGAAGTGGGACCACATTTCTCCGAGCTCTTCTGGATATACATCAACGAGGGCATGGTAGGTCCTGTGCATGACGGTTTTTAGTTCCTTGCGCACTTGCTGATTGACCTCAGCATATGATTTTTTTCTTTGGTCTGGTGGTCGGACATAGAGCCGATCACCAAACAGACAGTCCGTTACACCGTAGTGCAAGAAGAGTACTGGGTAGAGGAACATGTATACCTGTTCGGCCCATTCCTGTGTTTGTTTCCAACCTTCATGACGGCAAAAGGAGGGCAAATGTTCAATTTCACCAGCCAGTGTGGGTAGGACTGGCATGTTGGTGCACACGTCTTTGAGCCAGTGACGCCACCACCCTTGGTGAAGAATTCTGAGCCAAAGTAGTGGGATAGTGTGGGCTGTCCTGAAGTGATGATGGTAGGAGCGATGTACAAGGGGTCGAAGTTGAGCGCAAACCGCCTCAAAGGTGATCTGTTGGAAGTTCATGGAGTAGTCGTCTGAGGACAAGCCTTCTCTATCGATGTTGTACTCGATAGACCCTTGAAGGAGGTTGACGAAGGCTTGTCCCCGGACAGATCATCCGGCAGCTTGGGGCAAAACTGAAGCTGACCATGTGTGCACGTTGGAGCCGTCTTTAGCCAGGACTGCAATGCGCGGAGCTTGATGGGGAGGAGGAACAGCCATAATGAGGCAAGGTGGGACTGTTGGTGGCAGGGAGAGGAACCTGGATAAGTTTTGGTGAGGGCGATGGTGTAGTGAGGCAGGAGAAAAGGAAGTGATGGTGGTGACTGATGAGTGCAGAATGCCGTGTCAGAGAGTGATCGGTGAGTTTGATGATAGTGGAGGAAGATGAAGCATCCTGATGATGGCTGAGAATGCCGAGTGACGTAGTGAGCGCATAGATGGAACCTTGTGCGCTGATGGAGGGTATGGCGCATCTGCAGGTTGTCGCGGAAAGGCAATGCAACCGGACGGATCCTTGTGTCGGGCTGGGAGCGATGCGAAGCGGAGGAGGAGGTTGATGGACGAGTGGGCGCAGGGGCGAAACGCGTGCTGTGGATGTATTCGGCTTGGGCGCAGGCCGTCACCAAAAGGCGATGTGACCGGGTGGAACCTTGTGCCGAGCTGAGAGCGATGTGGAGGCGGAGGAAGAGAATTGATGGATGAGTGGACACAGGGCCGAAACCACGTGCGCTGCGAAGTTGTGGCGTGAGCGCAGGTCGTCGTGGAATGGGCGATGCGACCGGGCGGATCCGTGTGCCGAGCTGGAAGCAATGTGAAGCAGAGGAAGCGATGGATTGATGAGTGGGCGCAGGGGCGGAATCACGTGCGCTGGAGGAAGTTTTCGGCGTGGACGTAGGTCATCGCGGAAAAGGCGATGCGACCGGGCGGATCCTTGTGCCGAGCGGAGCTGAAGCGGATGATGGCGGGAAATGATTGATGATGGAGTGGGCGCAGGGACAAAACCACGTGCGCGAGGAGATGATGTTGATGCGGATGATGGAAGGAAGGCGGTGCGGAGGATACTGATGGGGAGGAGGCAATGCGGAGGCGGAGGAAACAATTGATTTGATGAGTGAGCGCAGGGGTGAAACCACGTGTGTGGGTGGATGATGCGGATAACAAATGGAGGGCTGCATGGAGGATGCCGGAGATGACGAGGAGATAAAGACGAGGCGCGAATGGGCGTTTGATGAGCTGAGGAGGCCGGAGCAAATGAGGGCAAATGCGATGAGTGAAGGATGGAGGCAGGTGATGATGAAGGAGGCGGGAGGCAGGGAGCGATGCGGGCGGGGAGGACGGGGATGCGGCGTGGCAGGTGGAGATGACACAGCCACTTCTTTTCGCTTTCAGGAGAGTGACAGCTTGTTCCCTAGTTGGCTCGGAAGTGGGCAGGGAGACTGGTGGTGTCCGATATCCTGTTAGCTGGAAGACGTTGGTTGCGGTAGAGGAAGTCAGGCAGCAAGCAGGGACACTAGACTGCTGATGCCAGGAGAGTGATGGCTTGTTCCCCAATTTGCTCGGAAATGGGAGCAGGAAGACTGGTGGTGTCCGATATTCTGGTACTAGCAGCTTTGGCTGTAGCTGCTGAGAAGGCGAGGAGGCGATGCGAGAAGGTGGCTTGAGACGACAGATGCGGACAAGTTGTGGATATCAGCGAGGAAGAGGCAGATGAAGCTGATGAGGCGAAGGGAAAGGGAGGGAGATGCTGTCAGAGGCAAACATTGATGAGGGATGGTGGCTGGCGGAGAGCAGGAAGCTTCTTGGTAGTTGAGGGCAGACGGCGGCTCGAGAGTTGTTTTGCCGCTGATGTGGACGACAAGTCATTGGTAGTTGGCCACAAGTGCGGAAAATGGGCGCAGGGCTTCCTTGGGATGACAAGGCGTTTCTTCAGCACGGAGAACTCGTCAGGCAGGAGTGCTGATGTCAGCTGCTAATGAAGCGGAGAAGCGCGAGGTGACGACGGTGGTGGCAGGAGGATGCGGATCGAGGTAATGAGGCAAGGATGATGGCAGAGCGATGACGCAGTCATGGGACTCCAGGTGATGTCGCCTGAAGCTCTGATACCATGTCAGAATAATGCAGACAAGAGAGTGGCGGTAGCAGAAGCAAGCAGAAGCAATGGACAGGCACGTGTACATCAGCGAAGTGACATAAGCGAGAGCGGTCCAAGGAGTTAGTCGCGAGAGCATGTAGAGGCTGAGAAGTGAGGTACCCGAGGTAGTCAGCTTGATGTAAGAGAGAGTGCTTGCGAGGAGAGTGATGGTTTGTGGAGTATGAGAGCAGAGCAAAGGAGCGAGAGTGATGAAGCGAAGCATTGAGAGGTGGCGAAGGTAAGGAATGCGAGGGACGAGCAGAGCAAAGACACGGAGGCAAAGCCGCGGAACCAAAGGGGAACAGGATGTGCAAAACTGTTCTGGTTACTCAAGGAGGGAATGAACATCCTCCATGTATACAGCAAGACAAAGAGAACGGCTTCTTCTGCGCTAGCCGGACGCGCTTGCGGAGATTCCGCTTATTAGGGGATGACTCGGTAGGAAGTCCGTTCGTCGGTTGGGGACCATTAACGGCTAGTGAGAGAGCGCTGACCGAGGTGGTTCTCACCGGGGTTGAACCTTTCTTGAGAATTTCTCTCGGGCTGATTTTGTGTTCTGTCAGATTCACATTCCGACATAAACAAGGTAGAATACTGGTGGCTCGGTTTGGCTATTGTGTGCAATGCTTTGACAAAGTTGGCATGTGCAAATGACCATGACCACAAAGTTTACCAAGTGACTTCTTTGAATCGTAACACGAGTCAGCCACATTCAGAGTGCCCAATCACAGTTCAGATGTACTAGGCATGACCTTGCAGGTATAAACAAGGAAAAAAACCGGTGGCTTGGCACGACTATTGTGCGCAATGCCTTGACAAAGTTGGCATGTGCCCCTGACCATGACCACAAAGTTTACCAAGTACCTTAAACGGGTATGAATCATAACATGAGTCAGCCACGGTCATGGCGTCCAATCACAATGCAGACATACTGGGCATGCCCTTGCAGGTATAAACCACTGTAGACTACTGGTGGCTCGGTGTGGCTATTGTGCGCAATGCCTTGACAAAGTTGGCATGTGACACTAACTATGACCACAAAGTTTACCAAGTGACTTTACCTTCTACGAATCGTAAAACGAGTCAGTCACAGTCATAGTGCCCAGTCACAGTTTAGATGTACTAGGCATTGCATTGCAGGTATAACCCAGGTAAAAAACCGGTGGCTTGGCACGGCTATTGTACACAATGCCTGGACAAAGTTGGCATGTGCCACTGACCATGACCACAATTTTTACCAAGTACCTTAAACGGATATGAATCATAACACAAGTCAGCCACAGTCAGAGTGTCCAATCACAGTGCAGGTATACTGGGCATGACCTTGCAGGTAAAAAAAAGGTAACATACTGTTGGCTCAGTGTGGCTATTGTGCGCAATGCCTTGACAAAGTTGGCATGTGCCACTGACCATGACCACAAAGTTTACCGAGTGACTTTAACTTATACGAATCGTAACGCGAGTCAGCCACATTCAGAGTGCCGAATTACAGTTCACATCTGATATGCATGACCTTACAGGTATAAACAAGGTAAAAAACTGCTGGCTTGGCACGACTATTGTGCGCAATGCCTTGACAAAGTTGGCATGTGCCACTGACCATGATCACAAAGCTTACCAAGTACCTTAAACGGTTATGAGTCATAACACGGGTCAGCCTCGGACAGAGTGTCCAATCACAGTGCAGATGTAGTAGGCATGATCTTACAGGTGCCAACAAGGTCGAATACTGGTGGCTCGGTGTGGCTATTTTGCGCACTGCCTTTACAAAGTTGGCATGCGCCACTTGTTAGAAGAATGCAATAAGAGAGGAGAGCAGGAGCAGAAGCGAGCAAACGCAACGAAGCAGGCACAAGTGACGTCGTGGGTGAGGGAAGTAGAGCGGTGAGTGCGGGCCTTAGGAGTTAGGCGCAGATTTGTGAAAGGACGCGAGACAGTGAAGCTCCAAGGTAGACAGAGTGCAGGTAAGAGAACTTGAGGATGAAGCGAGGAAGGCGTCAGAAGCGAAAGGTTGAGGGTGGCGAAGCGAAGGGTCGTGAGGAGACAGTGGTGGGCAAAGGCAATGGAAGCGAGAAGCTAGCAGAGCGAGAACACGGCGGCAAAGCCGTGGAACCAAAGGGAACAGGATGAACAGAACTGTTCCGGTTAAGTTTGTGAGGGAATGAACGTCCTCGTTATATACAACAGAGTAGGGGTAATCGGCTTCTTTCCGCTAGCCAGACGCGGGTGACAATTTTATCACTTTATTAGGGGATAACTTGACATGTCCGTTCAATCGGTCGGGAGACCAAAGAGCCGTTGAGTCAAGGTGGTTCTAATGATACCTGAACATTCTCGAGGCTCGGATTTACCGAGAGGTGGGAGGAACGAGTTTGGTTCTTACTGTATTTCTAACACTCTGAGGAGACAACTGGAGGAACTTCTGGTCGTCGTCTTGGAGGAGGATGCCGTGGGAGTCGGCGAGGTCTGGGAGTTGAGGCTGGGATTTCAAAAGGTATCAGACCGTTTGGCCAAGCAGCTTGTACTGTTGCGTTATTCAGTGGTCTCGGCCGCCCTTGGACACATTGTAATCCTATGTCACATAGAATCCTCGAGAGGGAGTATCTGTGCGACTGAATGATGCAATGGAACAACTTGTCGGTAATGATGTAGAGGAGGGCTCGGATTTGATGGGTGACGTAGAAATAATCATCCTAGTATGCTCGGTCAGGACGATGAACAAAGGGAGAATCTTGTCGTGGGTATTCTCGCTCATCGCTCATGGGGGAGAGGTAGGAGAATCCTCAAACCATGATGGTGGAAATTGTTGATCACAGGGCATCATGCCAGATGCTGAAGTTTGAGGTGTCATCATCATTGAAGTAGAGGGGTGGGAGTCATTGTGCAAGAACCATAGTGGGCCACCAGGCATCATGATTTGGAGGTTCTAGTGGCCTGAACATTGTCGTCCTGACTGGGACGCCGAGGAGGTCAAGGACGCTGAGAGGAGGTGGAAGGTCGAAGGAGGAGGAGAGCCGATGCAGCTGGGGGATGAGGAAGAGGAGGAGAGAGATTTATGATGCTGCTGATGACGTGATGAAAAGAGGACGAGGATGGTGATACTAGATGATGAGAATGAGATTATGAGTGGGCATAACGGCGAGACCACATGCGCAGCTGCACTTGTTGACGTGGGCGCAGGTCGTCACGAAACGGGCGATACGACCGGGTGTATACTTGCGCCAAGCGGAAGCTGAAGCAGAGGAAGCGATGATGGCAGAAATGACGAATGGCTGATTGGGCACAGGGGCAAAACCACGTGCGATAAGGAAGGGACGGCGTGGGCGCAGGACGTTGCAGACAGGGCAATTGGACCGGGCGGGTCTGTATGCCGAGCGGAGCGTAAGAGGATAATGAAGGAGGAATGATGGGTGATGGAGTGGGCGCAGGGGCGAAACAACATGAGCTTCTGAAATAGAGGTGGTAGAATGCGGCAAGGGGAAGGCAGGTGCCAACGCGCTGTGAGAATTCTGTTGCTAGCGTGGTTGCAGGTTACTACGAAGCGGGCAGCGAGCTCGTGCAGATCCTTGTGCTGGCCACAGATATGGATGATGATCAAGCGGGAGCTTGATGAAAGAGGAGTGGGTACAGGGGTGAAACCACATGCGCTACGGAAGTTTTCGGAATGGGTGCAGGTCGTCGCGAAGCGGGCGATGCGACCGGGCGGATCCCTGTGCCAAGCGGAAGATGATGCGGAAACAAAGCGGGAGGAGGAGGAGGAGGCTGATGGCTGAGTGAGCGCAGGGGCAGAACCACGTGCGCTGCAGAGACTGATGAGGAGAACTGATGCATAGATGATGCGGATGATTGGCGAGGATGGCGATGCTGATGAGGAGCTGTGCGAGGAGGTCCAATGAAACTGAGATGAGGAAGAGGACAGAGGGCGGCTTGAAGAAGACAGATGAGAAGGACTCAGGACAAGAGATGAAGGTGATGATGACGCGAAGATGAAAAGAAGGGAAGACTGTTGAAGATGATGCAAGCGTGATGGATGCAGAAGATGGAAATAACGGCAGGGAGAGAATGGCGGTGAGATGAAGTAACCCAGTGCTCTGCTTTTCAGGGGAGTGATGGCTTGTTCCCCAGTTGGCCCGAGACCAACGGACAGGATGACTGGTGGTGTCCGATATCCTGTTGGCTGGAGGAGACTGATTGCAACAAAGGTAGTCATGCGGCGAGCAGAGATTCCGGTCAACTGGTGTCAGTAGAGAGACGACTTGTTCCCCGGTTGGCTCGTAATGGGAGCAAGAAGACTGGTAGTATCAGATGTCCTGACGGTGGGCGTTGCACTGCTGCTGCTGACGATGCAAGAAGGCGGTACGAGGATGGGGTGCGGCACAACAAGTGAGAAGAGGCTGATGTTGATGGGGCAGATGGCGCAGATGAGGCCGATGAAGGGAAAAGGCGAAGGATGGAGGTGCTTGCAGCGGGTGAGATAATGGGAGGTAGCTGATTGTAGACCTTATGAAGCTTCTCAAAAGTTGACAGTGGGCGGCGGCTTGGGAGCTGCTTGCAGCTGTTGTACACACCGAGTCACCGATTGTTTGCCTCGGGCACTGAATGGGCACAGGGCTTCCTTAGGATGACGAGCCATTGCTTCAGCATGAGGAGCACTTCAAGTGGTGCTACTGATGTAAGCGGCTGATGAAGCGGATAGGCGCGAAGTGGCGGTGACGGCGGCGTAGGGGTGCAGATTCAAGAAGGGATGCAATGGTGGCGGTAGAGCGATGACTCGGTCATGAGGCACCAGGTGATGTCGCCTGATGCTCTAATACCATGTCTGAATAATGCAATGAGAGAGGACGGCAGGAGCAGAAGCGAGCAGAAGCAATGAAGCAGGCAGAATTGACGTCGTGGAGTGACGGAAGTAGAGCGGTGAGTGCGGGCCCTATGAGTTAGACGCAGGTTTGTGAAAGGACGCGAGACACTGAAGCTCCAAGGTAGACAGAGTGCAGGTGAGAGAACCTGAGGACGAAGCAAGGAAGGCATCCAAAGCGAAAGGTTGAGGGTGGCAAAGCGAAGGACCGTGAGGAGACAGTGGTGGGCAAAGGCAATGGATGCAATAAGTGAGCAGATCTAGAACACAGCGGCAAAGCCGTGAAATCAAAGGGAATAGGATGAAGTAACTGTTCTGGTTTAGTTTGCGAGGGAATGAAAAACCTTGTTATATACAATAGAACAGGGGTAAACGGCTTCTTTCCGCTAGCCGGACGCAGGTGATAGTTTAATCACTTTATTAGGGGATCAGTTGATGTGTCGGTTCAAACGGTCGGGAGACCGAAGAGCCGTTCAGTCAAGGTGGTTCCAATGATATGTGAACCTTCTCGAGGCTCGGACTTACCGATAGGTGGGAGGAGCGAGTTTGGTTCTTGCTGTATTTCCAACACCACTGACCATGCCCACAAAAATTACCAAGTGACTTTAACCTCTACGAATCATAAGACAAAACAGCCACGGTCAGAGTGTCAATCACAGTGCAGATGTACTAGGCATGATCCTGTAGGTGCAAACAGGGTAGAATCCTGGTGGCTCCGTGTGGTTATTTTGTGCAATGCATTGATAAAGTTGGCATGTACCACTGACCATGACCACAAATGTATCCAAGTGACACTTACTTTGATTGATCATAACACGAGTCAGCCACAGTCAGAGTGTCCAATCATAGTACAGATGTACTAGGCATGATATTGGAGGTACAAACAAGGTAGAACACTGGTGGCTCGGTGTGGCAATGGTGCGCAATGCCTTGACAACGTTGGCATGTACCGCTGACCATGACCACAAAGTTTACCAAGTAACTTTAACTTCTACGAGTCGTAACACGAGTCAGCCAGGGTCAGAGTGCCCAATCACAGTTCAGATGTACTAGGCATGATCTTGCATGTATAAACAAGGTTAAAAAACCGGTGGCTTGGCACGACTATTGTGCACAATGCCTTGACAAAGTTGGCATGTGCCACAGACCATTACCACAAAGTTTTCCTAGTACCGTAAACAGCTATGAATCATAACACGAGTCACCCACGATCTCTCCAACCACAGTGAAGATATACTGGACATGACCTTGCAGGTGTAAACAATGTGAATACTGGTGGCTCAGTGTGGATATTGTGCGTAGTGCCTTGACAAAGTTGGCATGTGCCACTGACCATGACCACAAATGTATGCAAGTGACTTTTACTTCTATTGATCATAACACGAGTCAGCCACAGTCAGAGTGTCCAATCATAGTGTAGATGTACTAGGCATGATCTTGCAAGTACAAACAAGGTAGAATACTTGTGGCTCGGTGTGGCTATTGTGCGCAATGCCTTGTTAAAGTTGGCATGTGCCACTGCCCATGACCACAAGGTTACCAAGTACCTTAAGTGGCTATGAATCATAAGACGAGTTAGCCAAGGTCAGAGTGTCCAATCACAGAGCAGATATACTGGGCGTGACCCTAAAGGTATAAATAAGGTAGAATACTGGTGGCTCGGTGTGGCTATTCTGCCCAATGCCTGGAAAAAGTTGGCGTGTGCCACTGACCATGACCACAAATGTATCCAAGTGACTTTTACTTCTATTGATCATAAGACGAGTGAGCCACGATCAAAGTTGTCAGAAATTGGCATCAAAGAAACTCACTCTGGTCACTCAACCAGGAAATGATCAGCCTTTCTCAATAACGGTTCAGGCTCAAGTCCGAACCACCTCGGTCACCAACAGTAGGATCTGAGGACAGTTGAACCAACAGAGACCGGGTCATCCCCTAATAAATTGACACCTGTCACCCACGTCTGGCTAGTGAAAAAAAGCCGTTGCACATGCCTTTGTCCTGTTCTGTCAATGTATACCGAGGAGGTTCATTCCCTTGAGTTAACCAGAACACTTCTGCCCATCCTGTTCCCTTTTGGTTCTGCGGCTTCGCCGCCGTGTCTTCGCTCTGCTCGCTCCTCGTATTTCTTGTCTTCGCAAGCCTCTCTCAACTCTTCGCTCCGTCACTCTTGTTCCTTCACTCAGCTCTCTTACTCGGCCAACTGTCACTCATCTCCTTGGCACTCTCTCACATCAACCTGTCTACCTCGACTACCTCGCGTCCTTGCCTCTATCCGCTTCCGCGACTAACTCCTCGGACTGCCCTTGCCAACGTCACTCTGCTGACACATGCTTGCGTGTTATGACGCGTATGCCTGCTTCTGCTACTGCTGTTCTCTTGTCTGCATTCTTCTGACATGGTATCAGAGCATCAGGCAACATCACCTGGTGCCCCGTAACTACGTCATTGCTCCGCCGCCATCTTCCCTCCATCGCCTTTGCCTGCAATCTTCTGCCGCCGCTACCGTTGTCCCGCGCCTCGCCGCTTCGCCAGCAGCTGACATCAACAGCTCTGGCTGACAAGTTTTCCGCACTGAGGAAAATGCCTCGTCATCCCTAGAAAGCCTTGCGCTAATTTCCGCGCCCGTGGCCAACAACGGGTGACTTGTCACCCACATCAGTTGCAAGCAGCTTTCGAACCGCCGCCTGCCGTCAACTACCAAGAAGCTTCCCCCTGTCTGCAATCCGCTACCCCTCATCTGCCTGGGCAAGCATCTCCTCTTCTTTCATCTTGCCTCATCAGCCTCATTTGCTCCTTCCACGCTGACATCCTCCGTCCATCTGCATCACTCATTCTGAGTCGCCTTCTCACACTGACTTCTCACTTCGTCAACAGCTGCACCCAAAACTGCCGCCGTCAGGATATCGGACACCACCAGGCTTCCTGCTCCCACTTCAGAGCCAGGTGGGGAACAAGCCGTCACTCTCCTGACATCAGCGGTCTAGTGGACCTGCCCGCTGCCTGACTCCCTCTACCACAACCAATTTCTTCCAGCTAACAGGATATCAGACACCACCAGTCTTCCTTCTCCCACTTCCAAGCCCATTGGGGAACAAGCTGTCACTCTCCTGAACGCAGAAAGAAGTAGTTGTGTCACTCCATCTCCCTGCCGTGATGCGTCTCATCTCATCTCCCTCCGCTCACATTGCTCGCCATCTCTCTCCTTCAGCATCATCGCCAGTCTTCTACCCTCACTCCTCGCGTCACCCTCATCTGCCTCCATCATTCCTCCTCCTCCTCGCTCAAGTCTCCCCAGCTCCATCAGCCGCTCATCCCTACCTGATCTCCGCCATTCCTCCATCATTAACATCCTCCACGCCGCCTTCGCATCCATTTTCTTCATCAGTATCATCTCTTCACGCACGTGGTTCCGCCCCTGTGCCCACCCGTCAATCAATCGCTTCCTCCGCTTCGCATCGCTTTCAGCTTGGCATAAGGATCCGCCCGGTTGCATCGCCTTTCTTTCCGCGACGACTTGCGTCCACGCCGAAACTTTGTTCAGCGCACGCGGCTTGCCCCTGCGCCCACTCAACCATCATCATCGGCCTCCATAATCAGAAATCATCAGCATCTGTGAATGGCACTAAGATCTGCATGAGCTATCTACCCGCTTCCGCAGTAGCCTGCACCCACGCCGGAAGCAGATTTCTCGCGGCGCATTGGCACCTGCCTTTCCCTTGCCGCATCTTACTCCCCTATTTCAATCACGCACAAGGTCTCACCCCTACGTCCACTCCGTTATCCAATGTTCCTCCATCATCCGCTTCCACTCTGCTCGGCACAAGGATCCGCCCGGTCATATCGCCTGTTCCGCGGCGGCCTGCGCCCACGCTGCCAACTTCCGTCGCGCACGTGGTTCCGCCCCTGCACCCACTCCATCATCAATCGGTCCTCGTCATCTACATCATCTTCAATTCGGCGCAAGGATCTGCCCAGTCGTATCGCTTATTCCGCAGCGACCTACCATCACGTCGAAACCTCCATCAGCAAACTCAATCAGTCTTTGCTCCCACTTCATCCTTCAGTGACTTCCTCTCCTGCCAGTTTCTGTCAAATCTCCCTCCATCCCTTCAACCAAATCCACATGGCGGGACGATGTTCAACCTCCTGGTGGGAACAACGACAAATCTCTCCTAAAACATTCGCCATTGCCAGACGGATTCCAATCCTTCACTTCAACTCAATAGGAATCCACAACTACCACATCCGGCACACTGCTCTGCGAAGAACTACGAATGTAGAGATGCGTCATATCAATCTCTGGACCATCTTCTCTTAGTGAAGAGGCTACTTACACTCTGACCACTACAACCTCAACGATAATCAAGAAGTTACCCGATACTGGCAAGACTACTTCTATGCTGAGTATCAGGCACTTCTCATTCTCTGGCTCACTACTGAAGAGCCCTTCCGATCATCTCTCAGACACTATGATGTTTAGGTATCTGACATCTACGCTATAACTATGGAACTGAGAGAAGTCAGCAAAACAAGAGGAGCGCGTCGATGGCTCAGTCGTCCACAACGCGTCAGGGTCAGAGATCTCCCGGCACCACTGAGGGTCCCCCCTAAGTATCTTCCTAGTCCTCCTTCCCCACCATAAGTGGTCACACCCTCAACAGAAGAGGACTAAAAATACTCATGGATCAGCTTATCTGAACTGCTTGAATGACCATTGTGAGTTTCAAGGGGGGTGTCAGAAATTGGCATAAAAAAAACTCACTCTGGTCACTCAGCCGGGATAAGATCAGCCTTTCTCAATAACGGTTCAGGCTCAAGTCCAAACCACCTTGGTCACCAACGGTAGGATCTCAGGACCGTTGAACCAACAGAGACCGAGTCATCCCTTAATAAAGTGACACCTGTCACCCACGTCCGGCTAGTGGAAAAAAGCCGTTGAACATGCCTTTGTCCTGTTCTGTCCACATATACCGAGGAGGTTCATTCCCTCGAGTTGACCATAACGGTTTTGCCCATCCTGTTCCCTTTTGGTTCCTCGGCTTCGCCGCCGTGTCTTCGCTCTGCTCGCGCCTCGCATTTCCTGTCTTCGCAAGCCTCTCTCAACTCTTCGCTCCGTCACTCTTGTTCCTTCACTCAGCTCTCTTAATCAGCCAACCATCACTCATCTCCTCGGCACTCTCTCACATCAACCTGTCTACCTCAACTACCTCGCGTCCTTGCCTCTATCCCCTTCCGCGACGAACTCCTCGGACCGCCCTTGCCTACGTCACTCTGCTGACATATTCTTGCGTGTTCTGACGCTTATGCCTGCATCTGCTGCTGCTGTTCTCGTGTCTGCATTCTTCTGACAAGAGTGTCCAATCATAGTGCACATATAGTATGCATGACCTTGCAGGTATAAAGACGGTAAAAAACCGGTGGCTTGGCACAGCTATTGTACGCAATGCCTTGACAAAGTTTGCATGTGCCAATGACCATGACCACAAAGTTTACCAAGCACCTTAAACGGCTATGAATCATAACACGAGTCAGCCTGGGTCAGAGTGTCCAATCACAGAGCAGATATGCTAGGCATGACCTTGCAGGTATAAACACGGTAGAGTACTAGTCGCTCGGTGTGGCTATTGTACACAATGCCTTGACAAAGTTGGCTTGTGCCACTGACCATGACCACAAATGTATCCAAATGACTTTTAGTTTTATTGATCATAATACTAGTCAGCTACAATCAGAGTGTCAAATCAAAGTGCAGATGTACTAGGCATGATCTTGCAGGTTCAAACAAGATAAAAGACTGGTGGCTCGGTGTGGCTATTGTGCGCAATGCCTTGACAAAGTTGGCATGTTCCACTGACCATGACCACACAGCTTACCAAGTGACGTTTACATCTATTGATCATAACACGAGTAAGCCACGGTCAGAGTGTCCAATCACAGTGCAGATGTACTAAGCATGATCTTGCAGGTGCAAACAAGGTAGAATACTGGTGGCTTGGTGTGGCTATTGTGCGCAATGCCTTTACACAGTTGGCATGTGCCACTGACCATGGCCACAAAGTTAACCAAGTGACTTTAACTTCTACGAATCATAACACAAGTCAGCCACAGTCAGAGTGCCCAATCATAGTTCAGATGTACTAGGCATGACCTTGCAGGTATAACCAAGGTAAAAAACCGGTGGTTTGGCACGGCTATTGTGCGCAATGTCTTGACAAATTTGGCATGTGCCACTGACCATGACCACAAAGTTTACCAAGTACCTTAAACGGCTATGAATCATAACACGAGTCAGCCATGGTCAGAGTGTCCAATAACGGCAGATCTACTGGGCATGATCTTGCAGGTACAAACAAGGTAGAATACTGGTGGCTCGCTGTGGCTATTATGCGCAATGCATTGACAAAGTTGGCATGTGCCACTGACCATGACCACAAACGTATCAAAGTGACTTTTACTTCTATTGATCATAACAGGAGTCCGCCACGGTCAGAGTGTCCAATCACAGTGCAGATGTACTAGGCATGATCTTGCAGGTTCAAACAAGGTAGAATACTGGTGGCTCAGTGTGGCTATTGTGCGCAATGCATTGACAAAGTTGGCATGTGCCACTGACCATGACCACATATGTATCCAAGTGACTTTTACTTCTATTGATCATAACACGAGTCAGCCACGGTCAGAGTATCCAATCACAATGGTGATGTACTAGGCATGACCTTGTACGTATAAACAAGGTAGAATACTGGTTGTTCGGTGTGGCCATTTTGTGCAATACCTTGATAAAGTTGGCATGTACCACTGACCATGACAACAAAGTTCACCAAGTGACTTTAACTTCTACGAATCGTAAAACGAGTCAGCCAAAGTCAGTGTGCCCAATCACATTGCACATGTACTAGGCATGACCTTGCAGGTACAAACAAGGTAAGAACCCGGTGGCTTGGCACGGCTATTGTGCGCAATGTCTTGACATAGTTGGCATGTTCCACTTGACCATGACCACAAAGTTTACCAGGTAGCATAAACGGCTATGAATCATAACATGAGTCAGCCACGGTCAGAGTGTCCAATCACAATGCAGATATACTGGGCATGACCTTCAGGTATAAAAAAAGGTAGAATAGTGGTGGCTCGGTGTGCCTATCGTGTGCATTGCCTTGACAATGTTCGCATGTGCCACTGACCATGACCACAAATGTATCCAAGTGACTTTCACTTATATTGACCATAACACGAGTCAGCCACGGTCAGAGTGTCCAATCACAGTGCAGATGTACTAAGCATGATCTTGCACATGCAAACAATGTCAAAACGGGTGGCTTGGCACGGCTATTGTGCCTACTGCCTTAACAAAGTTGGCATGTGCCACTGACCATGACCACAAAGTTTACCAAGTACCTTAAGCAGCTATGAACCATAACACGAGTAAGCCACCGTCAGAGTGTCCAATCACAGTGTAGATATGTTGGGCATGACCTTGCAGGTATAAACAAGGTACAATACTGGTGGCTTGGTGTGGCTATTGTGCGTAATGCATTGACAAAGTTGGCATGTGCCATTGACCATGACCACAAATGTATCCAAGTGAATTTTAGTTCTTTTGATCGTAACATGAGTAAACCACAGTCAGAGTGTATAATCACAGTACACATCTAATACGCATGACCTTGCAGGTACAAACAAGGTGAAACCCGGTGATTTTGCACGGCTATTGTGCGCAATGCCTTGACAAAGTTGGCATGTGTAACTGACCATGACCACAAAGTTTCCCAAGTACCTTATACGGGTATGAATCATAACACGAGTCAGCCGCAGTCAAAGTGTTCAGTCACAGTGCAGATATACTGCGCATCACCTTGCAGGTATAAACGAGGTAGAATACTGGTGGCTCGGTGTGGCTACTGTGCGCAATGCCTTGACAAAGCTGCCATGTGCCACTGACCATGACCACAATTGTATCAAAGTAACTTTTACTTCTTTTGATCATAACACGAGTCAGCCACGGTCAGAGTGTCCAATCACAGTGCAGATGTACTAGGCATGACCTTGCAGGTACAAACAAAGTAGAATACGGGTGGTTCAGTGTGGCTATTCTGTGCAATGCCTTGACAAAGTTGGCATGTGCCACTGACCAAGACCACAAATGTATCCAAGTTTTGTTTACTTTTGTTGATCCTAACACGAGTCAGCCACGGTCAGAGTGTCCAATCACAGTGCAGATGTAATAGGCATGATATTGTAGGTACAAACAAGGTAGAATACTGGTAGATCGATGTGGCTATTGTGCGCAATGCCTTGAAAAAGTTGGCATGTGCCACTGACCATGACCACAAAGTTTACCAAGTGATATTAACCGCAATGACTCATAACACGAGTCAGCCACGGTCAGAGTGTCCAATCATAGTGCAGGTGTAATGGGCATGACCTTACAGGTATAAAAAAGGTAGAATACTGGTGGCTTGGCACAGCTATTGTGCGCAATGCCTTGACAGAGTTGGCATGTGCCACTGACCATGACCACAAATGTATCCAAGTGACTTTTACTTCTATTCATCATAACATGAGTCAGCCACAGTCAGAGTGTCAAATCACAGTGCAGGTGTTCTAAGCGTGATCGTACAGGTGCAAACAAGGTAGAATACCGGTGGCTCGGTGTGGCTATTAAGCGCAATGCCTTGAATAAGTTGGCATGTGCCACTGACCATGACCACAGCGTTTACCAAATGACTTAAACTTCTCCGAATCGTAACACGAGTCAGCCACGGTCAGAGTGCCCAATCACAGTTCATATGTACTAGGCATGACCTTGCAGGTATAAACAAGGAAAAAATCTTGTGGCTTGGCACGGCTATTGTGCGCAATGCCTTGACAAAGTTGGCATGTGCCACTGACCATGACCAAAAATGTATCCAAGTGACTTTTACTTCTTTTCATCATAACACGAGTCAGCCACGGTCAGAGTGTCCAATAACAGTGCAGATGTACTAGGCATGATATTCCAGGTGCAAACACGGCAGAATACTGGTGGCTCGGTGTGGCTATTGTGCACAATGCCTTGACAAAGTTGGCATGTGCCACTGACCATGACCACAAATGTATCCAAGTGACTTTTACTTCTATTGATCATAACACAAGTCAACCACGGTCAGAGTGTCCAATATCAGTGCAGATTTACTAGGCATGATCTTACAGGTGCAAACAAGGTACAATACCGGTGGCTCGGTGTGGCTATTGTGCGCAATGCCTTGACAAAGTTGGCGTGTGCCACTGACCATGACCACAAAGTTTACCAAGTACCTTGAACGGCTATGAATCATAACACGAGTCAGCCACGGTCAGAGTGTCCAATATCAGTGCATAAATACTGGGCATGACCTTGCAGGTATAAGCAAGGTAGAATACTGGTGGCTCGGTGTTGCTGTTGTATGCAATGCCTTGACAACGTTGGCACGTGCCACTGACCATGACCACAAATGTATCCAAGTGATTTTTATTTCTATTGATCATAACACAAGTCAGCCACGGTCAGAGTGTCCAATCACAGTGCACATGTAATATGCATGACCCTGCAGGTATAAACAAGGTAAAACAACCCGTGGTTTGGCATGGCTATTGTGCGCAATGCCTTGACAAAGCTGGCATGTGCCACTGACCATGACCACAAAGTTTACTAAGTACCTTAAACGGCTATGAATCATAACACAAGTCAGCCACGGTCAGAGTGTCCAATCGTAGTGCAGATGTATTAGGCATTATCTTGCAGGTGCAAAAAAGGTAGAATACTGGTGGCTCGGTGTGGCAATTGTGCACAATGCCTTGACAAAGTTGGCATGTGCCACTGACCATGACCACAAATGTATCCAAGTGACTTTTACTTCTATTGATCATAACACGAGTCAGCAACGGTCAGAGTGTCCAATCACAGTGCAGATGTAATAGGTTTGATCTTGCATGTACAAACAAGGTCGAATACTGGTGGCTCGGTGTGGCTGTTGTGCGCAATGCCTTGACAAAGTTGGCATGTGCCACTGACCATGACCACAAATGTATCCAAGTGACTTTTACTTCTATTGATCATAACACGAGTCAGCAACGGTCAGAGTGTCCAATCACAGTGCAGATGTAATAGGTTTGATCTTGCATGTACAAACAAGGTCGAATACTGGTGGCTCGGTGTGGCTGTTGTGCGCAATGCCTTGACAAAGTTGGCATGTGTCACTGACCATGACCACAAAGCTTACCAAGTGACTTTATCTTCTACAAATTGTGAAACGAGTCAGCTCCGGTCAGAGTGTCCAATCACAGTTTAGATGTAGTAGGAATGACCTTGTAGGTATAAACAAGGTAGAATACTGGTGGCTCGGTGTGGCTATTGTGCGCAATGCCTTGACAAAGTTGGCATGTGCCACTAACCATGAGCAGAAATGAATCCAAGTGACTTTTACTTCTATTGATCATAACTTGATTCAGCCACGGTCAGAGTGTCCAATCACAGTGCAGATGTACTATGCATGATCGTGCAGGTTCAAACAAGATAGAATACTGGTGGCTCGGTGTGGCAATTGTGTGCAATGCCTTGACAATGTTGGCATGTGCCACTGACCATGACCACAACGTTTACCTAATGACCTTTACTTCTACAAATCATAAAACGAGTCAGCCGCAGTCAGAGTGTCCAATCACAGTGCAGATTTACTAGACATGGTCTTGCAGGTACAAACAAGGTACAATACTGGTCGCTTGGTGTGGCTTTTGTGCGCAATGCCTTGACAAAGTTGGCATGTGCCACTGATCATGACCATAAGTGTATCCAATTGACTTTTACTTCAACTAATCATAACATGAGTCAACCACGGTCAGAGTGTCCAATCATAGTGTACATCCAATATGCATGACCTTGCAGGTATAAACAAGGTAAAAAACCGGTGGCTTGGCACGGCTATTGTGTGCAATGCCTTGACGAAGTTGGCATGTGCCAGTGACCATTACCACAAATGCATCCAAGTGACTATCACTTCTATTGATCATAACACGAGTCAGTCACGGTCAGAGTGTCCAATCATAGTGCAGATGTACTAGGCATGATCTTGCAGGTGCAAAAAAGGTAGAATACTGGTGGCTCGTTGAGGCTATTGTACACAATGCCTTGACAAGGTTGGCATGTGCCACTTACCATGACCACAAATGTATCCATGTGACTTTTACTTCTATTGATCATAACACGAGTCAGCCACGGTCAGAGTGTCCAATCACATTGCAGATGTACTAGACATGACCTTGCAGGTATAAACAAGGTAACAACCCGGTGGCTTAGCACAACTATTGTGCGCAATGCCTTGACAAAGTTGGCATGTGCCACTGACAATGATCACAAAGTTTACCAAGTACCTTAAACAGTTATGAATCATAACAGGAATCAGCCACGGTCAGAGTGTACAATCACAGTTCACATATACTGGGCATGCCCTCACATGTATGAACAAGGTAGAATACTTGTGGCTCGGTGTGGCTATTGCGTGCAATGCCTTGACAAAGTTGGTTTGTGCCACTGCTCATGACCAAAAATGTATCCAGGTGACTTTTACTTAAATTGATCATAACACGAGTCAGCCACGATCAGAGTGTCCAATCACAGTGCAGATGTACTAGGCATGATCTTGCAGGTGCAAACAAGGTAGAATACTGGTGGCCCGGTGTGGCTATTGTGCGCAATGCCTTGACAAAGTTGGCACGTGCCACTGACCATGTCCACAATGTTTACCAAGCGACTTTAACTTCTACGAATCGTAACACGAGTCAGCCACAGTCAGAGTGCCCAATAACAGTGCACATGTACTAGCCATGACCTTGCAGGTATAAACAAGGTAAAGAAACGGTGGCTTGGCACGGCTATTGTGCGCAATGCCTTGGCAAAATTGGCATGTGCCACTGACCGTGACCACAAAGCTTACCAAGCTCCTTAAACGGCTATGAATCATAACACGAGTCAGCCACGGTCAGAGTATCCAAGCACAGTGCAGATATACTGGGCATGACCTTATATGTACAAACAGGGTAGAATACAGGTGGCTCGGTGTGGCTATTGTGCGGAATGCCTTGACAAAGTTGGCATGTGCCACTGACCATGACCACAAGTGTATCCAAGTGACTTTTACTTCTATTGATCATAACACGAGTCAGCCACAGTCAGAGTGTCCAATCACAGTACAGATGTACTAGGAATGATCTTGCAGGTACAAACAAGGTAGAATACTGGTGGCTCGGTGTGGCTATTGTGCGCAAGGCCCTGACAAATTTGGCATGTGCCACTGACCATGACCACAATGTTTACCAAGTACCTTAAACGGCTATGAATCATAACATGAGTGAGCCACAGTCAGAGTGTCCAAGCACAGTGCAGATATACTGGGCATGATCTTACAGGTACAAACAAGGTACAATACTGGTGGCTCAATGTGGCTACTGTGCGCAATGCCTTGATAAAGTTGGCATGTGCCACTGACCATGACCACAAAGTTTACCAAGTAACTTTAACTTCTATGAATCGTAACACGAGTCAGCCACGGTTAGAGTGCCCAATCACAGTTCTGATGTACTAGGCATGACCTTGCAGGTATAAACAAGGTGAAAACCCGGTGGCTTAGCACGACTATTGTGCGCAATGCCTTGACAAAGTTGGCATGTGCCACTGACCATGATCACAAAGTTTACCAAGTACCTTAAACGGTTATGAATCATAACACGAATCAGCCACGTTTAGAGTGTACAATCACAATTCACATATATTGGGCATGCCCTCACAGTTATGAACAAGGTAGAATACTGGTGGCTCGGTGTGGCTATTGCGTGCAATGCCTTGACAAAGTTGGCATGTGCCACTGATCATGACCAAAAATGTATCCAGGTGACTCTTACTTCTATTCATCATAACACGAGTCAGCCACAATTAGAGTGTCCAATCACAGTGCAGATGTACTATGCATGATCTTGCAGGTACAAACAAGGTAGAATACTGGTGGCGTGGTGTGGCTATTGTGCGCAATGCCTTGACAAAGTTGGCATGTGCCACTGACCATGACCACAAAGTTTACCAAGTGACTTTAACTTCTACGAATCGTAACACGAGTCAGCCACAGTCAGAGTGCCCAATACCAGTTCACATGTACTAGGCATGACCTTGCAGGTATAAACAAGGTAAATAAATGGTGGCTTGGCACAGCTATTGTGCGCAATACCTTGGCAAAATTGGCATGTGCCACTGACCGTGACCACAAAGTTTACCAAGTACCTTAAACGGCTATGCATCATAACACGAGTCAGCCACAGTCAGAGTATTCAAGCACAGTGCAGATATACTGGGCAGGACCTTATAGGTTCAAACAAGGTAGAATACTGGTGGCTCGGTGTGGCTATTGGTTGCAATGCCTTGACAAAGTTTGCATGTGCCATCGACCATGACAACAAATGTATCTAAGTGACTTTTACTTCTATTGATCATAACACGAGTCAGCAATGGTCAGAGAGTCCAATCACAGTGTACATGTACTGAGAATGATCTTGCAGATACAAACAAGGTAGTAAACTGGTGGCTCGGTGTGGCTATTGTGCGGAATGCCTTGACAAAGTTGGCATGTGCCACTGACCATGACCACAAGTGTATCCAAGTGACTTTTACTTCTATTGATCATAACACAAGTCAGCCACGGTCAGAGTGTCCAATAACAGTGGAGATTTAGTAGGCATGATATTGCAGGTGCAATCAAGGTACAATACTAGTGGGTCGGTGTGGCTATTGTGCGCAATGCCTTGACAATGTTGGCATGTGCCACTGACCATGACCAGAAAGTTTACCAAGTGACTTTTACTTCTATTGATCATAACACGAGTCAGCCACGGTCAGAGTGTCCAATCGCAGTGCAGATGTACTGGGCCTGATCTTGCAGGTACAAACAAGGTAGAATACTGGTGGCTCAGTGTGGCTATTGTGCGCAAGGCCTTGACAAAGTTGGCATGTGCCACTGACCATGACCACGATGTATCCAAGTGACTTTTACTTCTACTGACCATAACACAAGTCAGCCCCAGTCAGGGTGTCCAATAACAGTGCATATTTACTATGCATGATCTTGCAGGTGCAAACAAGGTACAATACTGGTGGCTCAGTGTGGCTATAGTGCGCAATGCCTTGATAAAGTTGGCATCTGCCACTGACCATGACCACAACGTTTACCAAGTGACTTTAACTTCTACGAATCATAACACGAGTCTGCCCAATCACAGTTCAGATGTACTAGGCATTACCTTGCAGGTATAAACAAGGTAAAAAACCGGTGGCTTAGCATGGCTATTGTGTGCAATACCTTGACAAAATCGCTATGTGCCACTGACCATGATCACAAAGTCTACCAAGTACCTTAAACGGCTATGAATCATAACACAACTCAGCCAAGGGCAGAGTGTCCAATCAAAGTGCAGATATACTCGGCATGAAGTTTGAGGTATAAACAAGGTAGACTACTGGTGGCTCGGTGTGGCTATTGTGCGCAATGCCGTGACAACGTTGGCATGTGCCAGTGACAATGACCACAAATGTATCCAGGTGACTTTTACTTCTATTGATCATAACACGAGTCTGCCATGGTCAGAGTGCTCAGTCTCAGTGCACATCTAATATGCATGATCTTGCAGGTATAAACAAGGTAAACAACCGGTGGCTTCGCACGGCTATTGTGCGCAATGCCTTGACAAAGTTGGCATGTGCCACTGACCATGACCACAAAGTTTACCAAGTACCTTACACGGCTATGAATCATAACACGAGTCAGCCATGGTCAGCGTGTCCAATCACAGTGCAGATATACTAGGCATTATCTTGCAGGTGCAAACAAGGTAGAATACAGGTGGCTCCGTATGGCTATTGTGGGCAATGCCTTGACAAAGTTGGCATGTGTCACTGACCATGACCACAAATATATCCAAGTGACATTTACTTTTATTGATCATAACACGAGACAGCCACAATCAGAGTGTCCAATTGCAGTGCAAATATAATAGGCATGATCTTGCAGGTTCAAAAAAGATAGACTACTGGTGGCTCGGTGTGGTTATTGTGCGCAATGCCTTCACAAAGTTGGCATGTGCCACTGACCATGACCACAACGTTTACCAAGTGTCTTCAACTTCTACAAATCGTAACACGAGTCAGCCACGGTCAGAGTGCCCAATCACAGTGCAGATATATTGGGCATGATCTTGTAGGTACAAATAAGGTAGAATACTGGTGGCTCGGTGTGGCTATTTTTCGCAATGCCTTGACAAAGTTGGCATGTGCCACTGACCATGACCACAAATGTATCCAAGTGATTTTTACTTGTATTCATCATAACACGAGTCAGCCACGGTCAGAGTGTGTAATCACAGTACAGATGTAATATGCATGATCTTGCAGGTACAAGCAAGGTAGAAAACTGGTGGCTCGGTGTGGCTATTATGCGCAATGCCTTGACAAAGTTGGCATGTGCCACTGACCATGACCACAAATGTATCCAAGTGACTTTTACTTCTATTTATCATAACACGAGTCAGCCACAATCAGAGTGTCCAATCACAGTGCAGATGTACTAGGCATGATCTTGCAAGTGCAAACAAGGTAGAATACGGGTGACTCGGTCTGCCTATTGTGCACAATGCCTTGACAATGTTGGCATGTGCCACTGACCATGACCACAAATGTATCCAAGTGTTTTTTACTTCTATTTATCATAATACGGGTCAGCCACGATCAGAGTGTCCAATCACAGTGCAGTTATACTGGGCATGAACTTGCAGGTACAAACAAGATAGAATACTAGTGGCTCGGTGTGGCTATTGTGTGCAATGCCTTGACAGAGTTGGCATGTGCCACTGACCATGACCACAAATGTATCCAAGTGACTTTTACTTGATTTTATCATAACATGAGTCAGCCACAGTCAGAATGTCCAATCACAGTGCAGCTGTTCTAGGCATCATCTTGCAGGTGCAAACAAGGTAGAATACTGGTGGCTCGATGTGGCTATTGAGAGCAATGCCTTGACAAAGTTGGCATGTTCCACTGACCATGACCACAAAGTTTACCAAGTGACTTTAACTTTTACGAACCATAACACGAGTCAGCCACGGTCAGAGTGTCCAATCACAGTGCATATATACTAGCGTGATCTTGCACGTGCAAACAAGGTGCAATACTGGTGGCTCAGTGTGGCTATTGTGCGCAATACCTTGACAAAGTTGGCATGTGCCACTGACCATGACCACAAAGATTACCAAGTACCTTAAATGGCTATGAATCATAACACGAGTCAGACACGGTCAGAGTGTCCAGTCACAATGCAGATATACAGGGCATGACCTTGCAGGTATGAACAAGGTAGAATACTGGTGGCTCGGTGTGGCTATTGTGCGCAATGCCTTGACAAAGTTCGCATGTGCCACTGACCATGACCACAAATGTATCCAAGTGACTTTTACTTCTATTGATCATAACACGAGTCAGCCACGGTCAGAGATGCCAATCATAGTGCAGATATACTAGGCATTATCTTGCAGGTGCAAGCAGGTTAGAATACTGGTGGCTCGGTGTGGCTATTGTGCGCAATGCCTTGACAAAGTTGGCATGTGCAACTGACCATGACCACAACGTTCACCAAGTGACTTTAAGTTCTACCAATCATAACACAAGTCAGCCACGGTGAGAGTGTACATCTGATATGCATGGCCTTGCAGGTATAAACAGGGTAAAAACTGGTGTCGTGGCACGGCTATTCTGCGCAATGCCTTGACAAAGTTGGCATGTGCCAATGACCATGACCACAAAGTTTACCAAGTACCTAAAACGGCTATGAATCATAGCACGAGTCAGCCACAGTCAGAGTGTCCAGTCACAGTGTAGATATAATGGGCATGAAGTTGCAGGTATAAACAAGGTAGAATACTCGAAGCTCGGTGTGGCTATTGTGCACAATGCCTTGACAAAGTTGGCATGTGCCAATGACCATGACCACAAAGTTTACCAAGTACCTAAAACGGCTATGAATCATAGCACGAGTCAGCCACAGTCAGAGTGTCCAGTCACAGTGTAGATATAATGGGCATGAAGTTGCAGGTATAAACAAGGTAGAATACTCGAAGCTCGGTGTGGCTATTGTGCACAATGCCTTGACAAAGTTGGCATGTTCTACTGACCATGACCACAAATGTATCCAAGTGACTTTTACTTCTATTGATCATAACACACGTCAGCCACGGCCAGAGTGTCCAATCACAGTGTAGATGTACTAGGCATGATCTTGCAAGTTCAAACAAGGTAAAATACTGGTCTCTCGGTGTGGCTATTGTGCGCAATGCCTTGACAAAGTTGGCATGTGCAACTGACCATGACCACAACGTTTACCAAGTGACTTTAAGCTCTACCAATCATAACACAAGTCAGCCACGGTCAGAGTGCCCAATCACAGTGCACATCTAATATGCATGACCTTGCAGGTATAAACAGGGTAAAAACTGGTGTCGTGGCACCGCTATTGTGCGCGATGCCTTGACAAAGTTGGCATGTGCCACTGACCATGACGACAAAGTTTACCAAGTACCTTAAACAGCTACGAATCATAACACGAGTCAGCCACGGTCAGAGTGTCCAATCGAAGTGCAGATAAACTGGACGTGACCTTACATGTATAAGCAAGGTAGACTACTGGTGGCTTGGTGTGGCTATTGTGCGCAATGCCTTGACAAAGTTGGCATGTGCCACTGACCATGACCACAAATGTATCCAAGTCACTTTCACTTCCATTTATCATAACACAAGTCACCCACGGTCAGGGTGTCCAATTACAGTGCAGATGTACCAGGCATGATCTTGCAGGTTCAAACAAGGTAGATTACCGGTGGCTCGGTATGGCTTTTGTGCGCAATGCTTTGACAAAGTTGGCATGTGCCACTGACCATCACCACAAACTTTACCAAGTGACTTCAACTTCTATGAATCGTAACACGAGTCAGCCACGGCCAGAGTGCCCAATCACAGTGCACATCTAATATGCATGACATTGCAGGTATGAACAAGGTAAAAAACCGGTGGCTTGGAAAGGCTATTGTGCGCAATGCCTTGACAAAGTTGGCAAGTGCCACTCACCATGACCAATAAGTTTACCAAGTAGATTAAAAGGCTATGAATCATAACACGATTCAGCCACGGTCAGAGTATCCAATCACAGTGCAGATTTACTGGGCATGACCTTACAGTTATAAACAAGGTAGAATACTGGTGGCTCGGTGCGGCTATTGTGCACAATGCCTTGACAAAGTTGGCATGTGCCACTGACCATGACCACAATCTTTACCAAGTACCTGAAACGTCTATGGATCGTAACATGAGTCAGCCACGGTCAGAGTACCCAATCACAGCACACATCTATTATGCATGACCTTGCAGATATAAATAAGGCAAAAAACCGGTGGCTTGGCACAGCTATTGTGCACAATGTCTTTACAAAGTTGGCATGTGCCATTGACCATGACCACCAAGTTTACCAAGTACCTGAAACGGCTATGAATCATAACACGAGTCAGCCACGGTCAGAGTATCCAATCACAGTGCATATATACTGGGCATGACCTTACAAATATAAACAAGGTAGCATACTGGTGGCTCAGTGTGGCTATTGTGCGCAATGCTTTGAAAAAGATGGCATGTGCCACTGACCATGACCATAAATGTATCCAAGTGACTTTTACTTCTATTGATCATAACACGAGTCAGCCACGGTCAGAGTGTCCAATCAAAGTGTAGATATACTAGGCATGACCTTGCAGGTATAAACAAGGTAGAAATCTGGTGGTTCCGGGTAACTATTGTGCGCAATGCCTTGACAAAGTTGGCATGTGCCAATGACCATGAATACAAAGTTTACCAAAGGATTTAAACTTCTACGAATTGTAACACGAGTCAGCCACGGTCAGAGTATCCAATCACAGTGCACATCTAATATACATGACCTTGCAGGTATAAACAGGGTAAAAAACCCTGGGCTTGGCACGGCTATTGTGCGCAATGCCTTGACAAAGTTGGCATGTGCCACTGACCATGACCACAACGTTTACCAAGTACCTTAAACAGCTACGAATCATAACACGAGTCAGCCACAGTCAGAGTGTCCAATCACAGTGCAGAGAAACTAGACGTGACCTTACAGTTATAAAAAAGGTAGAATACTGGTGGCTCGGTGTGGCTATTGTGCGCAATACCTTGACAAAGTTGGCATGTGCCACTGACCATGACCACAACGTTTACCAAGTACCTTAAACAGCTACGAATCATAACACGAGTCAGCCACAGTCAGAGTGTCCAATCACAGTGCAGAGAAACTAGACGTGACCTTACAGTTATAAAAAAGGTAGAATACTGGTGGCTCGGTGTGGCTATTGTGCGCAATACCTTGACAAAGTTGGCATGTGCCACTGACCATGACCACAAATGTATCCAAGTGACTTTTACTTCCATTGATCATAACACGAGTCAGCCACGGTCAGGGTGTCCAATCACAGTGCAGATGTACTAGGCATGATCTTACAGGTTCAAACAAGGTAGAATACCGGTGGCTCGGTGTGGCTATTGTGCGCAATGCTTTGACAAAGTTGGCATGTGCCACTGACCATGACCACAAAGTTTGCCAAGTGACTTTAACTTCTACGAATCGTAGCACAAGTCAGCCACGGTCAGAGTGCCCAATCACAGCGCACGTCTAATATGCATGGCCTTGCAGGTATGAACAAGGTAAAAACCCGGTGGCCTGGAAAGGCTACTGTGCGCAATGCATTGACAAAGTTGGCTAGTGCCATTAACCATGACCAATAAGTTTACCAAGTACATTCAAGGGTCATGAACCATAACACGATTCAGCCACGGTCAGAGTGTTCAATCACAGTGCACATATACTGGACATGACCTTACAGGTATAAACAAGGTAGAATACTGGTGGCTCGGTGTGGCTATTGTGCGGAATGCCTTGACAAAGTTGGCATGTGCCACTGACCATGACCACAAAATTTACCAAGTACCTTAAACGTCTACGAATCAAAACACGAGTCAGCCACGGTCAGAATGCCCAATCACAGTGCACATCTATTAAGGTAGAAAGCCGATGACTTGGCACAGCTATTGTGCGCAATGCCTTGACAATGTTGGCATGTGCCACTGACCATGACCACCAATTTACCAAGTACCTTAAACGGCTATGGATCATAACACGAGTCAGCCACGGTCTGAGTGTCCAATCACAGTGCAGATATACTGGGCATGGCTGTACAGGTAGAAACAAGGTAGAATACTAGTGGCTCGGCGTGGCTATTGTGCGCAATGCCTTGGAAAAGATGGCATGTGCCACTGACCATGACCATAAATGCATCCAAATGACTTTTACTTCTATTGAACATAACACGAGTCAGCCACGGTCAGAGTGTCCAATCAAAGTGTAGATATACTAGGCATGACCTTGCAGGAATAAACAAGGTAGAATTCTGGTGGCTCTGTGTAACCATTGTGCGCAATGCCTTGACAAAGTTGGCATGTGCCACTGACCATGACCACAAAGTTTACCAAGTGACTTAAACTTCTACGGATTGTAACACGAGTCAGCCACGGTCAGAGTACCCAATCACAGTGCACATCTAATATACATGACCTTGCAGGTATAAACAGGGGTAAAGAACCCTGGGCTTGGCACGGCTATTCCGCGCAATGCCTTGGCAAAGTTGGCATGTGCCGCTGACCATGACCACAAAGTTTACCAAGTACCTTAAACAGCTACGAATCATAACACGAGTGAGCCACGGTCAGAATGTCCAATCACAGTGCAGATAAACGGGAGGTGACCTTACAGGTATAAAAAAGGTAGAATGCTGGTGGCTCGGTGTGGCTGTTGTGCGCAATGCCTTGACGAAGTTGGCATGTGCCATTGACCATGATGACAAATGTATCCAAATGACTTTTACTTCCATTGATCATAACACGAGTCAGCCACGGTCAGCATGTCCAATCACAGTGCAGATGTACTAGGCATGATCTTGCAGGTTCAAACAAGGTAGAATACCGGTGGCTCGGTCTGGCTATTGTGCGCAATGCTTTGACAAAGTTGGCATGTGCCACTGACCATGACCACAACGTTTACCAAGCGACTTTAACTTCTACGAATCGTAACACAAGTCAGCCACGGTCAGGGTGCTCAATCACAGCGCACATCTAATATGCATGACCTTGCAGGTATGAACAAGGTAAAAACCCGGTGGCTTGGAAAGGCTATTGTGCGCAATGCCTTGACAAAGTTGGCAAGTGGCACTGACCATGACCAATAAGTTTACCAAGTACTTTAAAAGGCTATGAACCATAACACGAGTCAGCCACGGTCAGAGTGTCCAATCGCAGTGCAGATATACTGGGCATGACCTTACAGGTATAAACAAGATAGAATACTGGTTGCTCGGTGTGGCTGTTGTGCGCAATGCCTTGACAAAGTTGGCATGTGCCACTGACAATGACCACAAAGTTTACCAAGTACCTGAAACTTCTAGGAATCGTAACATGAGTCACCCATGGTCAGAGTGCCCAATCACAGCGCACATCTATGATGCATGCCCTTGGATGTATAAATAAGGTAAAAACCCGATGGCTTGGCACAGCTATTGTGCGCGATGCCTTGACAAAGTTGGCATGTGCCATTGACCATGACCACCAGGTTTACCAAGTACCTTAAACGGCTATGAATCATAACACGATTCAGCCACGATCAGAGTGTCCAATCACAGTGCAGACATACTGGGCATGACCTTAGAGGTAAAAACAAGGTAGCATACTGGTGGCTCGGTGTAGCTGTTTTGCGCAATGCCTTGAAAGCGATGGCATGTGCCACTGACCATGACCATAAGTGTATCCAAATGACTTTTACTTCTATTGATCATAACACGAGTCAGCCACGGTCAGAGTGCCCGATCAAAGTGTAGATTTACTAGGCATGACCTTGCAGGTATAAACAAGGTAGAATTCTGGTGGCTCTGTGTAACTATTGTGCGCAATGCCTTGACAAAGTTGGCATGTGCCACTGACCATGACCACAAAGTTTACCAAGTGACATAAACTTCTACGAATTGTAACACGAGTCAGCCACGGTCAGAGCACCTGTTGAAATGATGCTCCTCACCATGGCAGGAGTGACTCCAAAAAGGAACACCAAAAAGACAAGCCTTAGTGGCTTAGTGGTTAATGGTGTCCACCTCTAGAGGCAGGGGCCCGGGTTCAAGTCCCACAAGATGAAATTCTGCCCTGCCTCAAGGGAGGTGGAAAATAGATGCCAGGAAGCTAGCTCAACCTCTAGAGTTCCTCTTTAAGATTCTAGAAGGCCAGGTGAGGGTCCAAGAAGGTGGCACACCTTCTAGAAGGGGTGACTTGTCCTACAAGGCATCTAGAGATGTCTTGGTCTTCTGGACACCTTCCCTCCTACTAGAAGCAAGCTGAGGAATCTAGGAAGGGGCAGAAGCTTCTAGAGGAGGGAAGGGATGCCTTCCTAGGTGGGAAAAGGACAGCCTACCAAGGAGCACTCTAGAAGCCATAGAATCTGCTAGGAAGCTCCAAATCTGGCATGCTTTGGTGTTCTGGAAAGCTTAGATCAGTGGCTATAAAATGCCACTGCTTGTGAGCCTTGATCAAGTGTTAATTCCCA
>SZWC01000772.1:48018-59297 GCA_023375785.1 Penium margaritaceum | reverse complement strand
AAACTCTACCTCTACCCAATGAAGCGGAAGAGTGAGGTCCTTGCGTGCATGCAAGAGTTTGTGGCTGATGTGGAGCGGCAAACAGAGTTGAAGGTGAAGGCGTTCCGGAGTGACAACGGCGGTGAATATGCGGGGTGCCTTGGGTGGATGAAGAGCAAGGGGATTGAGTGGCAGAAAACAACTCCACACTCCCCACAACAGAATGGTGTCGCAGAGAGAGCAAATCGCACAATCCTTAACATGGTGCGATCCATGTTGAGCGACGCCGGCCTTACACAACGGTATTGGGCGGAGGCGGCAAGGACAGCAGCATACATCATGAATCTCATGCCGACCAAGACTCTGAAGGACAAGGAGAGCAATGCATGGAAGACGCCACAAGAAGTGTGGAGCGGGAGGAAGCCGGCAGTGGGTCACCTCCGCACGTTTGGTTGTGTTGCACATGCAATGGTGCAGGCACGTGAGGGACGGAGCAAGTTGGACCCGCGTATCTGCCGGTGTATTTTCCTTGGATATGAGAGCGGTAGCAAGGCGTATCGGCTCTTTGACCCAAGGAGGCAGCAGATTGTGCGGAGTCGCGACGTCACGTTCGACGAGAAAAGCCGTTGGACAGACAAGGAGGCAGGTCTCTCCAAGAGGGGGGAGTGGATGCCACTCCTTGAGGGGGAGACGCCGGAGGACGTGAATGAGGGTGACGTCCTCGCAGCAGCACCAGCCGGAGATGATCGCCCGAGGGATGGGCGAANTTGTTGGAATGATGCTCCTCACCATGGCAGGAGTGACTCCAAAAAGGAACACCAAAAAGACAAGCCTTAGTGGCTTAGTGGTTAATGGTGTCCACCTCTAGAGGCAGGGGCCCGGGTTCAAGTCCCACAAGATGAAATTCTGCCCTGCCTCAAGGGAGGTGGAAAATAGATGCCAGGAAGCTAGCTCAACCTCTAGAGTTCCTCTTTAAGTTTCTAGAAGGCCAGGTGAGGGTCCAGGAAGGTGGCACACCTTCTAGAAGGGGTGACTTGTCCTACAAGGCATCTAGAGATGTCTTGGTCTTCTGGACACCTTCCCTCCTACTAGAAGCAAGCTGAGGAATCTAGGAAGGGGCAGAAGCTTCTAGAGGAGGGAAGGGAAGCCTTCCTAGGTGGGAAAAGGACAGCCTACCAAGGAGCACTCTAGAAGCCATAGAATCTGCTAGGAAGCTCCAAATCTGGCATGCTTTGGTGTTCTGGAAAGCTTAGATCAGTGGCTATAAAATGCCACTGCTTGTGAGCCTTGATAAAAGTGTTAATTCCCAGTCAATTGAGGCCAAAACCATTGCCTCACTCTCTGACCAGATTTTGCCATCCTTGGAACCAGTTGCCTCCATAGTTTCAGTCTCTCCAAAAACAGTTGGTGGTGTGAACCAGCCACTGCTAGGGACCCTCCTGAGTGCACACTCACCCTCAGGCCAACAGCACCCAATCACAGTGCACATCTAATATACATGACCTTGCAGGTATAAACGGGGGTAAAGAACCCTGGGCTTGGCACGGCTATTGTGCGCACTGCCTTGACAAAGTTGGCATGTGCCGCTGACCATGACCACAAAGTTTACCAAGTACCTTAAACAGCTACGAATCATAACATGAGTCAGCCACGGTCAGAGTATCCAATCACAGTGCAGATAAACTGGAGGTGACCTTACAGGTATAAAAAGGTAGAATTCTGGTGGCTCGGTGTGGCTGTTGTGTGCAATGGCTTGACAAAGTTGGCATGTGCCACTGACCATGACCAAAAATGTATCCAAGTGACTTTTAGTTCCATTGATCATGACACGAGTCAGCCACGGCCAGCGTGTCCAATCACAGTGCAGATGTACCAGGCATGATCTTGCAGGTTCAAACAAGGTAGAATACTGGTGGCTCGGTGTGGCTATTGTGCGCAATGATTTGACAAAGTTGGCATGTGCCACTAACCATGACCACAAAGTTTACCAAGCGACTTTAACTTCTACGAATCGTAACACGAGTCAGCCAAGGTCAGAGTGCTCAATTGCAGCGCACATCTAATATGCATGACCTTGCAGGTATGAACAAGGTAAAAAACCGGTGGCTTGGAAAGGCTATTGTGCGCAATGCCTTGAAAAAGATGGCAAGTGGCACTGACCATGACCAATACGTTTACCAAGTACATTAAAAGGCTATGAACCATAACACGAGTCAGCCACGGTCAGAGTGTCAAATCATAGTGCAGATATACTGGGCATGACATTACAGGTATAAACAAGGTAGAATACTGGTGGCTCGGTGTGGCTATTGTGCGCAATGCCTTGACAAAGTTGGCATGTGCCACTGAGATTGACCACAAAGTTTACCAAGTACCTGAAACTTCTACAAATCGTAACATGAGTCAGCCATGGTCAGAGTGCCCAATCACAGCGCAAATCTATTATGCAAGACCTTGGATGTATAAATAAGGTAAAAACACGATGGCTTGGCACAGCTATTGTGCGCGATGCCTTGACAAAGTTGGCATGTGCCATTGACCATGACCCCCAAGTTTACCAAGTACCTTAAACGGCTATGAATCATAACACGATTCAGCCACGATCAGAGTGTCCAATCACAGTGCAGACATACTGGGCATCACCTTAGAGGTATAAACAAGGTAGAATACTGGTGGCTCGGTGTAGCTATTTTGCGCAATGCCTCGAAAATGATGGCATGTGCCACTGACGATGACCATAAATGTATCAAAGTGAGTTGTACTTCTATTGATCATACCACGAGTGTGCCACAGTCAGAGTGTCCAATTACAGTGCAGATATAATAGGCATGACCTTGCAGGTATAAACAAGGTGGAATTCTGGTGGCTCTGCGTGGCTATTGTGCGCAATGTCTTGACAAAGTTGGCATGTGCCACTGACCATGAACACAAAGTTTACCAACTGACTTAAACGTCTATGAATTGTAACACGAGTCAGCCACGATCAGAGTACCCAATAACATTGCAGATATACTAGGCATGACCTTGCAGGTACAAACAAGGTAGAATACTGGTGGCTTGATGTGGCTATTGTGGGCAATGCTTCGATAAAGTTGGCATGTGCCACTGACCATGACCACAAAGTTTATTAAGTACCTTAAACGGCTACGAATCATAACACGAATCAGCCACGGTCAGAGTGTCCACTCAGAGTGCAGATATACTGGGCATGACCTTGCAGGTATAAACAAGGTATAATACTGGTGGCTCGGTGTGGCTATTGTGTGCAATGCCTTGACAAAGTTGGCATGTGCCACTGACCATGACCACAAATGTATCCAAGTGACCTTTGCTTCTATTGATCATAACACGAGTCAGCCACGGTCAGAGTGTCCAATCACAGTGCAGATATACTGGGCATGACCTTGCAGGTATAAACAAGGTAGAATACTGGTGGCTCGGCGTGCCTATTGTGCGCAACGCCTTGAAAAAGATGGCATGTGCCACTGACCATGACCATAAATGTATCCAATTGACTTTTACTTCTATTGATCATAACACAAGTCAGCCACGGTTAGAGTGTCCAATCACAGTGCAGATATACTCGGCATAACCATGCAGGTATAAACAAGGTATATTTCTAGTGGCTCTATGTGGCTATTGTGCGCAATGCCTTGACAAAGCTGGCATGTGCCACTGACCATGACCACAAAGTTTACCAAGTACCTTAAACGGCTATGAATCATAACACGAGTTAGCCATGGTCAGAGTGTTCAGTCAGAGTGCAATTATACTTGGCATGACCTTGCGATTATAAACAAGGTACAACACTGGTGGCTCGGTGTGGCTATTGTGCGCAATGCCTTGACAAAGCTGGCATGTGCCACTGACCATGACCACAAATGTTTCCAAGTGACTTGTACTTCTATTGATCATAACACGAGTTAGCCATGGTCAGAGTGTCCAATCACAGTGCAGATATACTAGGCATGATCTTGCAGGCGCAAACAAGGTGGAATACTGGTGGTTCCGTGTGGCTATTGTGCGCAACGCCTTGACAAAGTTTGCATGTGACACTGACCATGACCACAATGTATCCAAATGACTTTTAGTTCTACCAACCCTAACACGAGTCAGCCACGGTCAGAGTGCCCAATCACAGTGCACATCTAATATGCATGACCTTGCAGGTATAAACAGGGTAAAAACTGGTGTCGTGGCACGGCTATTCTGCGCAATGCCTTGACAAACCTGGCATGTGCCACTGACCACGACCACAAGGTTTACCAAGTACCTTTAACGGCTATAAATCATAACACGAGTCAGCCACAGTCAGAGTGTCCAGTCACAGTGTAGATATAATGGGCACAACGTTGCAGGTGTAAACAAGGTAGAATAATGGAAGCTCGGTGTGGCTATTGTGCACAATGCCTTGACAAAGTTGGCATGTGCCACTGACCATGACCACAAATGTATCCAAGTGACTTTTACTTCTATTGATCATCACACAAGTCAGCCACGGCCAGAGTGTCCAATCACAGTGTAGATGTACTATGCATGATCTTGCAAGTTCAAACAAGGTAAAATACTGGTGGCTCGGTGTGGCTATTGTGCGCAATGCCTTGACAAAGTTGGCATGTGCAACTGACCACGACCACAACGTTTACCAAGTGACTTTAAGTTCTACCAACCATAACACAAGTCAGCCATGGTCAGAGTGCCCAATCACAGTGCACATCTAATATGCGTGACCTTGCAGGTATAAACAGGGTAAAAACTGGTGTCGTGGCACGGCTATTGTGCGCTATGCCTTGACAAAGTTGGCATGTACCACTGACCACGACGACAAAGTTTACCAAGTACCTTAAACAGCTACGCATCATAACACGAGTCAGCCACGGTCAGAGTGTCCAATCACAGTGCAGATAAACTAGATGTGACCTTACAGGTATAAACAAGGTAGAATACTGGTGGCTTGGTGTGGCTATTGTGCGCAATGCCTTGACAAAGTTGGCATGTGCCACTGACCATGACCACAAATGTATCCAAGTGCCTTTCACTTCCATTGATCATAACACGAGTCAGCCACGGTCAGGGTGTCCAATCACAGTCCAGATGTACTAGGCATGATCTTACATGTTCAAACAAGGTAGAATACCGGTGGCTCGGTATGGCTTTTGTGCGCAATGCTTTGACAAAGTCGGCATGTGCCACTGACTATGTCCTTAAAGTTTACCAAGTGACTTCAACTTCTACGAATGGTAACACGAGTCAGCCACGGTCAGAGTGCCCAATCACAGCGTACATCTAATATGCATGACCTTGCAGGTATAAACAAGGTAAAAAACTGGTGGCTTGGAAAGGCTATTGTGCGCAATGCCTTGACAAAGTTGGCAAGTGCCACTGACCATGACCAATACGTTTACCAAGTACATTAAAAGGCCATGAATCATAACATTAGTCAGCCACGGTCAGATTATCCAATCACAGTGCATATATACTGGGCATGACCTTACATGTATAAACAAGGTAGAATACTGGTGGCTCGGTGTGGCTGTTGTACGCAATGCCTTGACAAAGTTGGCATGTGCCACTGACCATGACCACAAAGTTTACCAAGTACCTGAAACGTCTACGAATCGTAGCATGAGTCAGCCACGGTCAGAGTGACCAATCACAGCTTACATCTATTATGCACGACCTTGCAGATATAAACAAGGTAAAGAACCGATGGCTTGGTACAGCTATTGTGCGCAACGTCTTGACAAAGCTGGCATGTGCCATTGGCCATGACCACCAAGTTTCCCAGGTACCTGAAACGGCTATGAATCATAACACGAGTCAGCCACGGTCAGATTGTCCAATCACAGTGCATATATACTGGGAAGGACCTTACAAGTATAAACAAGGTAGCATACTGGTGGCTCAGTGTGAATATTGTGCGCAATGCCTTGAAAAAGATGGCATGTGCCACTGACCATGACCATAAATGTATCCAAGTGACTTTTACTTCTGTTTATCATAACACGAGTCAGCCACGGTCAGAGTGTTCAATCAAAGTGTACATATACTGGGCATGACCTTGCAGGTATAAAAAAGGTAGAAGTCTGGTGGCTCTGTGTAACTATTGTGCGCAATGTGTTGACAAAGCTGGCATGTGCCACTGACCATGACCACAACGTTTACCAAGTGACTTAAACTTCTACGAATTGTCACACGAGTCAGCCACGGTCAGAGTACCCAATCACAGTGCACATCTAATATGCATGACCTTGCATGTATAAACAGGGTAATAAACCCTGGGCTTGGCACGGCTATTGTGCGCAATGCGTTGACAAAGTTGGCATGTGCCACTGACCATGACCACAAAGTTTCCCAAGTACCTTAAACAGCTACGAACCATAACACGAGTCAGCCACGGTCAGAGTGTACAATCACAGTGCAGATAAACTAGACGTGACCTTACAGGTATAAAAAAGGTAGAATACTGGTGGCTTGGTGTGGCTATTGTGCGCAATGCCTTGACAAAGCTGGCATGTGCCACTGACCATGACCACAAATGTATCCAAGTAAATTTTACTTCCATTGATCATAACACGAGTCAGCCGCGGCCAGGGTGTCCAATTATAGTGCAGATGAACCAGGCATGATCTTGCAAGTTCAAAGAAGGAATGATACCGGTGGCTCGGCGTGGCTATTGTGCGCAATGTTTTGACAAAGTTGGCATGTGCCACTGACCATGACCACAAAGTTTACCAAGCGACTTAAACTTCTACGAATCGTAACACAAGTCAGCCACAGCCAGAGTGCCCAGTCACAGCGTACATTTAATATGCATGACCTTGCAGGTATGAACAAGGTAAAAAACCGGTGGCTTGGAAAGGCTATTGTGCGCAATGCCTTGACCAAGTTGGCAAGTGCCGCTAACCATGACCAATAAGTTTACCATGTACATTAAAAGGCTATGAACCATAACACGAAACAGCCACGGTCAGAGTGTCCAATCACAGTGCAGATATACTGGGCATGACCTTACAGGTATAAACAAGGTAGAATACTGGTGGCTCGGTGTGGCTATTGTGCGCAATGCGTTGAAAACGATGGCATGTGCCAGTGACCATGACCATAAATGTATCCAAATGACTTTTACTTCTATTGATCATAACACGAGTCAGCCACGGTCAGAGTGTCCAATCACAGTGCAGATATACTAGGCATGACCTTGCAGGTACAAACAAGGTAGAATACTGGTGGCTCGGTGTGGCTATTGTGCGCAATGCGTTGAAAACGATGGCATGTGCCAGTGACCATGACCATAAATGTATCCAAATGACTTTTACTTCTATTGATCATAACACGAGTCAGCCACGGTCAGAGTGTCCAATCACAGTGCAGATATACTAGGCATGACCTTGCAGGTACAAACAAGGTAGAATACTGGTGGCTTGATGTGGCTATTGTGGGCAATGCTTTGACAAAGTTGGCATGTGCCACTGACCATGACCACAACGTTTACCAAGTACCTTAAACGGCTACGAATCATAACACGAATCAGCCACGGTCAGAGTGTCCACTCAGAGTGCAGATATACTGGGCATGACGTTGCAGGTATAAACAAGGTATAATACTGGTGGCTTGGTGTGGCTATTGTGTGCAATGCCTTGACAAAGTTGGCATGTGCCACTGACCATGACCACAAATGTATCCAAGTGACCTTTACTTCTATTGATCATTACACGAGTCAGCCACGCTCAGAGTGTCCAATCACAGTGCAGATATACTGGGCCTTGCAGGTAGAAACAAGGTAGAATACTGGTGGCTCGGTGTGGCTATTATGCGCAATGCCTTGAAAAAGATGGCATGTGCCACTGACCATGACCATAAATGTATCCAAGTGACTTTTACTTCTATTGATCATAACACAAGTCAGCCACGGTTAGAGTGTCCAATCACAGTGCAGATATACTCGGCATGACCATGCAGGTATAAACAATGTATAATTCTAGTGGCTCTGTGTGGCTATTGTGCGCAATGCCTTGACAAAGCTGGCATGTGCCACTGACCATGACCACAAAGTTTACCAAGTACCTTAAACGGCTATGAATCATAACACGAGTTAGCCATGGTCAGAGTGTCCAATCACAGTGCAGATATACTAGGCATGATCTTGCAGGTGCAAACAAGGTGGAATACTGGTGGTTCCGTGTGGCTATTGTGCGCAACGCCTTGACAAAGTTGGCATGTGACACTGACCATGACCACAAATGTATCCAAATAACTTTTAGTTCTACAAACCGTAACACGAGTCAGCCACGGTCAGAGTGCCCAATCACAGTGCACATCTAATATGCATGACCTTTCAGGTATAAACAGGGTAAAAACTGGTGTCGTGGCACGGATATTGTGCGCAATGCCTTGACAGAGTTGGCATGTTCCACTGATCATGACGACAAAGTTAATCAAGTACCTTAAACAGCTACGCATCATAACACGAGTCAGCCACGGTCAGAGTGTCCAATCACAGTGCAGATAATCTGGATGTAACCTTACAGGTATAAACAAGGTAGAATACTGGTGGCTTGGTGTGGCTATTGTGCGCAATGCCTTGACAAAGTTGGCATGTGCCACTGACCATGACCACAAATGTATCCAAGTGCCTTTCACTTCCATTGATCATAACACGAGTCAGCCACGGTCAGGGTGTCCAATCACAGTGCAGATGTACTAGGCATGATCTTACAGGTTCAAACAAGGTAGAATACCGGTGGCTCGGTATGGCTTTTGTGCGCAATGCTTTGACAAAGCTGGCATGTGCCACTGACTATGTCCTTAAAGTTTACCAAGTGACTTCAACTTCTACGAGTGGTCACACGATTCAGCCACGGTCAGAGTGCCCAATCACAGTGCACATCTTATATGCATGACCTTGTAGGTATGAACAAGGTAACAAACCGGTGGCTTGGAAAGGCTATTGTGCGCAATGCCTTGACAAAGTTGGCAAGTGCCACTGACCATGACCAATACGTTTACCAAGTACATTAAAAGGCTATGAATCATAACACGAGTCAGCCACGGTCAGGTTATCCAATCACAGTGCAGATATACGGGGCATGACCTTACATGTATAAACAAGGTAGAATACTGGTGGCTCGGTGTGGCTGTTGTACGCAATGCCTTGACAAAGTTGGCATGTGCCCATGACCATGACCACAAACTTTACCAAGTACCTGAAACGTCTACGAATCATAGCATGAGTCAGCCACGGTCAGAGTGCCCAATCACAGTGCATATATACTAGGCAGGACCTTACAAGTATAAACAAGGTAGCATACTGGTGGCTCAGTGTCAATATTGTGTGCAATGCCTTTAAAAATATGGCATGTGCCACTGACCATGACCATAAATGTATCCAAGTGACTTTTACTTCTATTGATCATAGCACGAGTCAGCCACCGTCAGAGTGTCCAATCAAAGTGTAGATATACTGGGCATGACCTTGCAGGTATAGACAAGGTAGAAGTCTGGTGGCTCTGTGTAACTATTGTGCGCAATGCCTTGACAAAGTTGGCATGTGCCACTGACCATGACCACAACGTTTACCAAGTGACTTAAACTTCTACGAATTGTAACACGAGTCAGCCACGGTCAGAGTACCCAATCACAGTGCACATCTAATATACATGACCTTGCAGGTATAAACAGGGTAAAAAACCCTGGGCTTGGCACGGCTATTGTGCGCATTGCGTTGACAAAGTTGGCATGTGCCACTGACCATGACCACAAAGTGTCCCAAGTACCTTAAACAGCTACGAATCATAACACGAGTCAGCCACGGTCAGAGTGTCCAATCACAGTGCAGATAAACTACACTTGGATACATTTGTGGTCATTGTCAGTGGCACATGCCAACTTTGTCAAGGCATTGCGCACAATAGCCACACCGAGCCACCAGTATCCTACCTCGTTTATACCTGCAAGGTAATGCACAGTAAATCTGCACTGTGATTGGACACTCTGACCGTGGCTGACTCGTGTTATGATTCATAGCCGTTTAAGTTACTTGGTAAACTTTGTGGTCATGGTCAGTGACACATGCCAACACTGTCAAGGCATTGCGCACAATAGCTGTGCCAAGACATCGGTTTTTTACACTGTTTATATTTGCAAGGTCATGCATATTAGACGTGTACTGTGATTTGGCACTCTGACCGTTGCTGACTCGTGTTACGATTCGTAGAAGTTAAAGTCACTTGGTAAACATTTTTTGTCATGATCAGTGGCACATGCCAACTTTGTCAAGGCATTGCGAACAATAGCCACACCGAGCCACCAGTATTCTACCTTGTTTTTTCCTGCAATGTCATGCACAATATATCTGTACTGTGATTGGACACTCTGACCGTGGCTGACTCGTGTTACGATCAATAGAAGTAAAAGTCACTTGGATACAATTGTGGTCATGGTTAGTGGTACATGCCAACTTTGTCAAGGCATTGCGCACAACAGCCACACCGAGCCACCATTATTATACCTTGTTTATACCTGCAAGGTCATGGCTAGTACATCTAAACTGTGATTGGACACTCTGACCATGGCTGACTCGTGTTACGATTCGTAGAAGATAAAGTCACTTTGTAAACTTTGTGGTCATGGTCAGTGGCACATGCCAACTTTGTCAAGGCATTGCGCACAATAGCCACACCGAGCCACCCGTATTCGACCTTGTTTGTACGTGCAAGATCATACCTAGTACATGTGCACTGTGACTGGACACTCTGACCTTGGCTGACTTGTGTTATGATCAATAGAAGTAAAAGTCACTTGGGTGCATTTGTGGTCATGGTCAGTGGCACTTGCCAACTTTGTCAGGGCATTGTGCACAATAGCCACACCGAGCCACCAGTATTCTACCTTGTTTGCACCTGCAAGATCATGCCTAGTACATCTGCACTGTGATTGGATACTTTGACCCTGGCTGACTCGTGTTATGATTCATAGCCGTTTAAGGTACTTCGTAAACTTTGTGGTCATGGTCAGTGGCACATGCCAACTTTGTCAATGCATTGCGCACAATAGCCGTGCCAAGCCACTGGATTTGTACCCTTTTTATACCTGCAAGGTCATGCCTAATACATCTGAACTGTGATTGGGCACTCAAACCGTGGCTGACTCGTGTTACGATTCGTAGAAGTTAAAGTCACTTGGTAAACGTTGTGGTCATGGTCAGTGGCACATGCCAAAGTTGTGAAGGCATTGCGGACAATAGCCACACCGAGCCACCAGTATTCTACCTTGTTTGTACCTGCAAGGTCATGCCTAGT
>SZWC01000772.1:6496-47792 GCA_023375785.1 Penium margaritaceum | reverse complement strand
TTTGTGGTCATGGTCAGTGGCACATGCCAACTTTGTCAAGGCATTGTGCACAATAGCCACACCGATGCACCAGTATTCTACCTTATTTCCACCTGTAAGATCATACCTAGTACATCTGCACTGTGATTGGACACTCTGACCGTGGCTGACTCGTGTTATGATTCGTAGAAGTAAAAGTCACTTGGTAAACTTTGTGTTCATGGTCAGTGGCACATGCCGACTTTGTCAAGGCATTGCACAATAGACATGCCGAGCCACCAGTATTCTACCTTGTTTGTACCTGCAAGATCATGCCTAGTACATCTGCACTGTGATTGGACACTCTGACTGTGGCGGACTCGTGTTATGATCAACAGAAGTAAATGTCACTTGGATACATTTGTGGTCATGGTCAGTGGCACATGCCAACTTTGTCAAGGCATTGTGTACAATAGCCACAGTGAGCCACCAGTATTCTACTGTTTTTGCACCTGCAAGATCATGCCTAGTACACCTGCACAATGATTGGACACTCTGACCGTGGCTGACTCGTGTTATGATCAGTAGAAGTAATAGTCACTTGGATACATTTGTGGTCATGGTCAGTGGCACATGCCAACTTTGTCAAGGCAGTGCACACAGTAGCCGTGCCAAGCCACCAGTATTTTACCTTGTTTATACCTGCAAGGTCATGGATATTGGATGTACACTATGATTGGACACTCTGACCGTGGCTGACTCATGTTATGATCAATAGAAGTAACAGTCAATTGGATACATTTGTGGTCATGGTCAGTGGCACATGCAAACTTTGTCAAGGCATTGCGCACAATAGCCATAACAAGCCACCAGTATTCTACCTTGTTTATATCTGCGAGGTCATGCCCAGTATATCTGCACTGTTTATAGACACTCTGAGCGTGCCTGACTCGTGATATGATTCATAGCCGTTCAAGGTACTTGGTAAACTTTGTGGTCATGGTCAGTGGCACATGCCAACTTTGTGAAGGCATTGCGCACAATAGCCACACCAAGCCACCAGTATTGAACATTGTTTGTACCTGCAAGACCATGCCAAGTACATCTGCACTGTAATTGGACACTCTGACTGTGGCTGACTTGTTTTATGATTCGTATAAGTAAAGGTCACTTGGTAAACTTTGTGATCATGGTGAGTGGCACATGCCAACATTGTCAAGACATTGCACACAATTGCCACACCGAGCCACCAGTATTCTATCTTGTTTGTACATGCAAAATCATACCCAGTACATGTGCACTGTGATTGGACACTCTGACCGTGGTTGACTTGTCTTATGATCAATAGAAGTACAAGTCACTTGGATACATTTGTGGTCATGGTCAGTGGCACTTGCCAACTTTGTCAAGGCATTGCGCACAATAGCCACACCGAGCCACCAGTATTCTACCTTGCTTGCACCTACAAGATCATGCCTAGTACATCTGCACTGTGATCGGATACTCTGACTGTGGCTGTCTTGTGTTATGATTCATAGCCGTTTAAGGTAGTTCGTAAACTTTGTGGTCATGGCCAGTGGCACATGCCTATTTTGCCAAGGCCTTGCGCACAATAGCCGTGTCAAGCCACCGGATTTTTACCTTGTGTATACCTGCAAGGTCATGCCTAGTGAATCTGAACTGTGATTGGGCACTCAAACCGTGGCTGACCCGTTTTATGATTCGTAGAAGTTAAAGTCACTTGGTAAACGTTGTGGTCATGGTCAGAGGCACATGCCAACCTTGTGAAGGCATTGCGTATATTAGCCACAGCGAGCTACCAGAAACTTACGTTGTTTGTACCTGCAAGGTCATGTCTAGTATATCTGCAATGTGATTGGACACTCTGACCGTGGCTGACTCGTGTTATGATCAATAGAAGTAAAAGTCACTTGGATACATTTGTGGTCAAGGTCAGTTGCACATACCAACTTTGTCAAGGCATTCTGTACAATAGCCTCACCGAGCCACCAGTATTCTACCTTTTTTGCACCTGAAAGATCATGCCTAGTACATCTGCACTATGATTGGACACTCTGACCGTGACTGACTCGTGTTATGATCAATAAAAGTAATAGTCACTTGGATACATTTGTGGTCATGGTCAGTGGCACATGCCAACTTTGTCAAGGCATTGCACACAGTAGCCGTGCCAAGCCACCAGTTTTTTACCTTGTTTATATCTGCAAGGTCATGCATATTGGATGTACACTATGATTGGACACTCGGACCGTGGCTGACTCATGTTATGATCAATAGAAGTAACAGTCAATCGGATACATTTGTGGTCATGGTCAGTGGCACATGCAGACTTTGTCAAGGCATTGCGCACAATAGCCACATCAAGCCACGAGTATTCTACCTTGTTTATATCTGCAAGGTCATGCCCAGTATATCTGCACTGTGATTAGACACTCTGACCGTGCCTCACTCGTGATATGATTCATAGCCGTTTAAGGTACTTGGTAAACTTTGTGGTCATGGTCAGTGGCACATGCCAACTTTGTCAAGGCATTGCGCACAATAGCCACACCGAGCCACCAGTATTGTACGTTGTTTGTACCTGTAAGACCATGCTTAGTAAATCTGCACTGTGATTGGACACTCTGGCTGTGGCTGACTTGTTTCATGATTCGTAGAAGTAAAAGTCACTTGGTAAAATTTGTGGTCATGGTTAGTGGCACATGCCAACATTGTCAAGGCATTGCGGACAATAGCCACACCGAGCCACCAGAATTCTACCTTGTTTGTACCTGCAAGGTCATGTCTAGTACATCTGCAATGTGATTGGACACTCTGACCGTGGCTGACTCGTGTTATGGTCAACAGAAGTAAAGGTCACTTGGATACATTTGTGGCCATGGTCAGTGGCACATGCCAACTTTGTCAAGGCATTATGTATAATAGCCTCACCGAGCCCCCAGTATTCTACCTTTTTTACACCTGCAATATCATGCCTAGTACATCTGCACTATGATTGGACACTCTGACCGTGACTGACTCGTGTTATGATCAATAGAAGTAATAGTCACTTGGATACATTTGTGGTCATGGTCACTGGCACATGCCAACTTCGTCAATGCATTGCACACAAAAGCCGTGCCAAGCCACCGGTTTTTTACCTTGCTTATACCTGCAAGGTCATGCATATTGGATGTACACAATGATTGGACACTTTGACCGTGGTTGACTCATGTTATGATCAATCGAAGTAAAAGTCAATTGGATACATTGTGGTCATGATCAGTGGCACATGCCAACTTTGTCAAGGCATTGCGCACAATAGCCACACCAAGTGACCAGCATTGTACCTTGTTTGTACCTGCAAGACCATGCTTAGTAAATCTGCACTGTGATTGGACACTCTGACTGCAGCTGACTCGTTTAATGATTCGTAGAAGTAAAAGTCATTTGGTAAACGTTGTGGTCATGGTCAGTGGCACATGCCAACATTGTCAAGGCATTGCACAAAATAGCCTCACCGAGCCACCAGTATTCTATCTTGTTTGAACCTGCACGATCAGGCATAGTACATATGCACTGTGATTGGACACTCTGACCGTGGCTGACTCATGATATGATCAATAGAAGTCAAAGTCATTTGGATACATTTCTGGCCATGGTTAGTGGCACATGCCAACTTTGTCAAGGCATGGCGCACAATACCCACACCGAGCCACCAATATTCTACCTTGTTTATACCTACAAGGTCATTCATAGTACATCTAAAATGTGATTGGACACTCTGACCGTGGCTGACTCGTGTTACAATTTGTAGAAGATAAAGACACTTGGTAAGCTTTGTGGTCATGGTCAGTGGCACATGCCAACTTTGTCAAGACATTGGGCACAACAGCCACACCGAGCAACCAGTATCCAACCTTGTTTGTACATGCAAGATCATACCTAGTACATCTGCACTGTGATTGGACACTCAGACCGTGGCTGACTCGTGTTATGATCAATAGAAGTAAATATCACTTGGATACATTTGTGGTCAAGGTCAGTGGCACATGCCAACTTTGTCAAGGCATTGTGCACAATAGCCACACCGAGCCACCAGTATTCTACCTTTTTTGCACCTGCAAGATCATGCCTAATACATCTGCACTCTGATTGGACACTCTGACCGTGGCTGACTCGTGTTATGAGTCATAGCCGTTTAAGGTACTTAGTAAACTTTGTGGTCATGGTCAGTGGCACATGCCAGCTTTGTCAATGCATTGCGCACAATAGCCATGCCAAACTTCCGGTTTTTTTACCTTGTCTATACCCGCAAGGTCATGCATATAAGATGTGCACTGTGTTTGGACACTCTGACCGTGGCTGACTTGTGTTATGATCAATAGAAGTAAAAGTCACTTGGATACATTTGTGGTCATGGTCAGTGGCACATGCCAACTTTGTCAAGGCATTGAGAACAATAGCCACACCGAGCCACCGGTATTCTACCTTTCTTGTACATGTAAGGACATGCTAAGTATATATGCACTGTGATTGGACACTCTGACCGTGGCTGACTCGTGTTATGATTCATAGCCGTTTAAGGTACTTGGTAAAGTTTGTGGTCGTGGTCAGTGGCACATGCCAACGTTGTCAAGGCATTGCGCACAATAGCCACACCGAGCCACCAGTATTCTACATTGTTTGCACCATCAAGATCATGCCTAGTACATCTGCACTGTGATCACTCTGATCGTGGCTGACTCGTGCTATGATCAATAGAAGTAAAAGTCACTTGGATACATTTGTGGTCATGATCAGTGGCACATGCCAACCCTATCAAGGCATTGTGCACAATAGCCACACCGAGCCACCCGTTTTCTACCTTGTTTATACCTGCAAGGCCATGCCCAATATATCTGCACTGTGACTGGACACTCAGACCGTGGCTGACTCGTGTTATGATTCATAGACGTTTAAGGTACTTCGTAAACTTTGTGGTCATGGTCAGTGGCGCATGCCAGCTTTGTCAAGGCATTGCGCACAATAGCCATGCCAAGCCACCGGTATTTTACCCTGTTTATACCTGCAAGGTCATGCATATTAGATGTGCACTGTGATTGGACACTCTGACCGTGGCTGACTCGCGTTATGATCAGTAGAAGTAAAAGTCACTTGGATACATTTGTGGTCATGGTCAGTGGCACATGCCAACTTTGTCAAGGCCTTGCGCACAATAGCCACACCGAGCCACCAGTATTCTACCTTGTTTATACCTTCAAGGTCATGCCCAGTGTATCTGCACAGTGATTGGACACTCAGACCGTGGCTGACTCGTGTTATGATTCATACCCGTATAAGGTACTTGGCAAACTTTGTGGTCATGGTCAGTTACACATGCCAAATTTGTCAACGCATTGCGCACAATAGCCGCACCAAATCACCGGTTTTTCACCTTGTTTATACCTGCAAGGTCATGCATATTAGATGTGTACTGTGATTAAACACTCTGACCGTGGTTAATCCTGTTATGATCAAGAGAACTAAAATTCACTTGGATACATTTGTGGTCATGGTCAATGGCACATACCAACTTTGTCAATGCATTGCGCATAATAGCCACACCGAGTTACCAGTATTGTACCTTGTTTATACCTGCAAGGTCATGCCCAATATATCTGCACTGTGATTGGACACTCTGACAGTGGCTGACTCGTGTTATGATTCAAAGCCGCTTAAGGTACTTGGTAAACTTTGTGGTCATGGTCAGTGGCACATGCCAACTTTGTCAAGGCATTGTGCACAATAGCCGTGCCAAACCACCCATTTTTACCTTGTTTGCACGTGCAAGATCATGCTTATTACATCTGCACTGTGATTGGACACTCTGACCGTGGCTGACTCGTGTTATGGTCAATTGAAGTAAAAGTCACTTGGATACATTTGTGGTCATGGTCAGTGGCACATGCCAACATTGTCAAGACAATGCACACAATAGGCACACCGAGCCACCACTATTCTACCTTTTTTATACCTGAAGGTCATGCCCAGTATATCTGCATTGTGATTGGACACTCTGACCGTGGCTAACTCATGTTATGATTCATAGCCGTTTATGGTACCTGGTAAACTTTGTGGTCATGGTCAGTGGCACATGCCAACTATGTCAAGACATTGCGCACAATAGCCGTGCCAAGCCACCAGTTTTTTACCTTGTTTGTACCTGCAAGGTCATGCCTACTACATGTGCACTGTGATTGGGTACTCTGACTTTGGCTGAATCGTGTTACGATTTGTAGAAGTTAAAGGCACTTGGTGAACTTTGTGGTCATGGTCAGTGGCACATGCCAACTTTGTCAAGGTATTGCACACAACAGCCACACCAAACGACCTGTATTCTACCTTGTTTGTATGTACAAGGTCATGCCTAGTACATCACCATTATGATTGGATACTCTGACCGTGGCTGACTCGTGTTATGATCATTAGAAGTAAAAGTCACTTGGATACATATGTGGTCATGGTCAGTGGCACATGCCAACTTTGTCAATGCATTGCGCACAATAGCCACACCGAGCCACCAGTATTCTACCTTGCTTGAATCTTCAAGATCATGCCTAGTACATCTGCACTGTGATTGGACACTCTGACCATGGCGGACTCCTGTTATGATCAATAGAAGTAAAAGTCGCTTTGATACATCTGTGGTCATGGTCAGTGGCACATGCCAACTTTGTCAAGGTATTGCGCATAATAGCCACACCAAGCCACCAGTATTCTACCTTGTTTGTACCAGCAAGATCATGCCCAGTAGATCTGCACTGTGATTGGACACTCTGACTGTGGCTGACTCGTGTTATGATTCATAGCCGTTTAAGGTACTTGGTAAACTTTGTGGTCATGGTCAGTGGCACATGCCAAAATTGTCAAGGCATTGCGCACAATAGCCGTGACAAACCACCGGTTTTTTACCTTGTTTATACCTGCAAGGTCATGCCTAGTGCATCTGAACTGTGATAGGGCACTCTGACTGTGGCTGACTTGTGTTACGATTCGTAGACGTTAAAGTCACTTGGTGAACTTTGTGGTCATGGTCAGTGGCACATGCCAACTTTGTCAAGGCATTGCGCACAATAGCTACACCAAGCCACCAGTATTCTACCTTGTTTGCACCTGCAAGATCATGCTTAGTACATCTGCACTGTGATTGGACACTCTGACCGTGGCTTACTCGTGTTATGATCAATAGAAGTAAACATCACTTGGTAAACTTTGTGGCCATGGTCAGTGGAACATGCCAACTTTGTCAAGGCATTGCGCACAATAGCCACACCGAGCCACCAGTATTTTACCATGTTTGAACCTGCAAGATCATGCCTAGTACATCTGCACTTTGATTGGACACTCTGATCGTGGCTGACTCGTATTATGATCAATTAAAGTAAAAGTCACTTGGATACATTTGTGGTCATGGTCTGTGGCACATGCCAACTTTGTCAAGGCATTGTGTGCAATAGCCACACCGAGCCACCAGAATTCTACCTTGTTTATACCTGCAAGGTCATGCCTAGCATATCTGCTCTGTGACTGGACACTCTGACCGAGGCTGACTCGTGTTATGACTCATAGCCGTTTAAGGTACTTGGTAAACTTTGTGGTCATGGTCATTGGCACATGCAAACTTTGTCAAGGCATTGCGTACAATAGCCATGCCAAGCCACCGGTTTTTTACCTTGTTTATACCTGCAAGGTCATGCGTACTATATGTGCACTATGATTGGACACTCTTGTCAGAAGAATGCAAACACGAGAACACCAGCTGCAGAAGCAGGCAGAAGCGTCATAACATGCAAGCATACGTCAGCAAAGAGACCTAGGCAAGGGCGTTCTGAGGAGTTAGTCGCGGAAGCGGATAGAGGCAAGGACGCGAGGTAGTTGAGGTAGACAGGTTGATGTGAGAGAGTGCCGAGAAGATGAGTGATGGTTGGCCAAGTAAGAGAGCTGAGCGAAGGAACAAGAATGACGGAGTGAAGAGTCGAGAGAGGCTTGCGAAGATAGGAAATGCGAGGCGCGAGCAGAGCGAAGACACGGCGGCGAAGCCAAGGAACCAACAGGGAACAGGATGGGCAGAACTGTTCTATTTAACCGGAGGGAATGAACCTCCACGGTAGATATGGACAGACCCGGACAAAGGCATGTGCAACGGCTTTTTTCCACTAGCCGGACGTGGGTGACACGTGTCACTTCATTAAGGGATGACTCGGTCTTTGTTGGTTCAACGGTCATGAGATCCTACCGTTGGTGACCAAGGTGGTTCGGACTTGAGCCTGAACCGTTATTGGGAAAGACCCATCTTTTCCTGGCTGAGTGACCAGAGTGAGTTTCTTTGATGCCAATTTCTGACACCCCCATTGAAACTCACAATGGTTATTCAAGCAGTTCAGATAAGATGATCCATGAGTACTTTTAGTCCTCTTCTGTTGAGGGTGTGGCCACTGATGGTGGGGAAGGAGGACTAGGAAGATAGTCAGTGAGCGACCCTCAGTGGTGCTGGGAGATCTCTGACCCTCATGCGTTGTGGACGACTGAGCCATCGATGCGCTCCTCTTGTTTCGCTAACTTCTCTCAGTTCCAGAGTTAGAGCGTAGATGTCAGATACCTAAACATCATAGTGTCCGAGAGATGACCGGAAGGGATCTTCAGTGGTGAGCCAGAGAATGAGAAGTGCCTGATACTCAGCATAGAAATGGTCTTGCCAGTATCGGGTAACTTCCCGATTGTCGTTGAGGTTGTAGTGGTCAAGGTGTAAGTAGCCTCTTCACTGAGAGAAGATGGTCCAGATGCCAGAAAACAAAAGACTCCGACAGAGGTCACTCCTCAGGAAAACACCGAGCTCTCAATAAAGGTTCAGGTCCCCACCTGAATCACCTTGGCAACGGTCTCTCAGTCGAGCTGACCGTTACGTCCGACAGTCCAAGCCATCCCCTAATAAAGTGACACCTGTCACCCGCGTCCGGCTAGTGGAAAGAAGCCGTTGCTTTGGTATTTTGTCCTGTTCTGCTCTTCTTATACCGAGGATGTTCATTCCCTTGAGTTAACCAGAACAGTTCTCCTCATCCTGTTCCCTCTTTGGTTCCGCGGCTTCGCTGCCGTGTCTTCGCTCTGCCCATCCTTTGCACTTGCTGTCTTCGCCAACTTTCAACGCTTCGCTCCGTCACTCTCGCTCCTTCGCTCAACTCACAATCTCCGTCAGCACTCTCTCTTATATCAACCTGCCTACCTGTGCTACCTCGCATCTCAGCCCTCATCAGCTCCCGCGACTAACTCCTTGAAGCACCTTCGCTCACGTCACTATGCTGACGTACATCTGCATGCCCCGCTGCTTCTGCTTGCTTCTGCTACTGTCGTCCTCGTACTTGCATTGTTCTGACATGGTATCAGAGCTTCAGGCAACATCACCTGGAGATCCGTGGCCGCGTCATCGCTCTGCCGCCGCCCCCGCTTCATCGCTTTTGCTCTATTGCCGCTGCCGCCGCTTCGCGCCTCCTCGCTTCATTCGCAGCTGACATCAGTAGCTCTTCCTGACGAGTTTCTCACGCTGAAGAAGCGTCTCGCCAACCTAAGAAGGGCTTGCGCCCATTTCTGCACCCGTGGCCAACTCCCGGTGACAAAGCCGCCCACATTAGCCGCAAGCAACTCTCGAGTCGCCACTTGCCGTCAACTACCACGAAGCTTCCTGCTCTCTACCTTTTGCCGTCCCTCATCAACGTTTGCCTCCACCAGCATCTCTCTCCCTATCTCCCCTCACCTCACCGGCCTCATCTGCTCCTTCCTCGCTGTCATCCTCATCTCGCCTGCATCTAGCTTCCCGAGCCGTCCTCTTGCATCACATCCTCGGCTCGTCAGCAGCTGCAGCCAAAGACTGTCACTGCCAGGATATTGGACACCACCAGTCCTCCTGCTCCCATTTCCGAGCCAACTGGGGAACAAGCCGGCACTCTCCTGGCATCAGCAGTCTAAGTCCCTGCCCGTTGCCTGGCCTCCTCTACCGCAGCCAGCTCCTTCCAGCCGACAGGACATCGGACACCACCAGTCTTCCTGCTCCCACTTCCAAGCCAACTGGGGAACAAGCCGTCACTCTCCTGAACGTGAGAAGAAGTGGTTGTGTCGCCCTCACCTGCCGCGCCGCGTCTCGTCTCTGCTTTCTCAGCCCGCGTCGCTCTTTGTCTCCCGCCTTTTCTACCATCATCAGTCTTCGCTCTACGTCCTCAGTCGCCTCCATCACTCCTCCTCCTCCTCGCTCAACTTCATCAGCCGCCCATTCCTGCCTCATCTCCGTCTCTTCGCCATCAGCTCCATCCGTGTCGCCTCCGCATCGCCTCTTCCTCATCATCAGCGTCCTCCGTACCGCCATCCATCATCAGCATCAGCATCATCAGCATCGCTTTATTGCGCACGTGGTTCCGCCCCTGCGCCCATTCATCAAATCAATCGCTTCCTCCGCTTCCGCTATCGCTTCCATCCTGGCACAAGGATCCGCCCGGTCGCATCGCCTTTTTCCGCGACGACCTGCGCCCACACCAAACCTGTCTGCAGCGCACAAGCTTTTGCCCCTGCGCCCACTCATCAATCAATCGTCTTCCTCACCTTCCATCATCTGCTCGGCACCCGGATCCGCCCGATCGCATCGCCTGTTCCGCGACAACCTGCGTCCACGCCGAAACTTCGCAGCTCATGTGGTTCCGCCCCTGTGCCCACTATCGCCTCCTTCTCCTCGCATTCCGGCACACCTGCTCGGCAAAAGGATCTGCTCGGCCGCATCGCCCATTCCGCGACGGCCCGTGCCCACGCCAACACATTATCAGCGCACGAGGTTCCGCCCCTGTGCCCACACAGCCATCCGTCATCTCCGCCATCATCGCTTTCAGCATCAGCTTCCGCTCGGAACCAGGACCCGCTCGGCCGCATCGCTTCAGTCGCGACGACCCGCGCCCACGCCGAAAACGTCCATCAGCGCACGAGGTTCTGCCCCTGCGCCCACTCAACCATCCGTCATCTCCAGAATCATCGATTCCTCCACCTTCACCTCCACTCGGCACAAGGACCCGCCCGGTTGCGTCGCCGATTCCACGACAACCTGCAGCCACAAACTGTTCAAGTGCACGTGGATTCCTCTCCAACATCTGCTCAACACCCTTGTCTCCCTCCTTCATCATCAGCTGTTGTGCATCAGTGATCTCCACAGTATCCCACCTACCTTTCAAACTCCGGCTCCTCCCCAATCCACCTCATCCCCTGCAACGTCCTTTCAAACTACAAATCATGGCCCAGCATGCTCCTGCAATTCCTGTCCTCGCTGCCAATGGTACAAATGCTACAGCATGGGAGTTTGCTGTCATCAGGCACGCACAACAATGGACTCTGGATGCCCATCTGGGTGATTGTATGCTCCTCGGGTACCATGAACGCCATCGTCCAGGTGGTGGACAGTCACGATCATACGAGAGATCTCTTTTGACTAGCTGTGATCAACTTCGTCCTCACCTTGATCATTCCTACCATCACCATCTGCTGGAACCTCGCACTGGCCCTCTCCTTTGGGAACGGATTCTTCAGCAAGCCTCATGGAGGAACTGGATTGACAGGACATGCTAGAATGCAACCTACACTGTCCCTGCCCCAGTACACGTTCCCATGCTCACCACACAAGCTGTAGAAAGCAATGGATGACCACTTCCAGCTTCCTCACGCGACTGGATGGATCGGGTTCTTCAATGGCTATTTCCTTCTTTTCTGCATGGCTTTGGTGTGACTGACTGCCTGCTTGGAGATCGCCTCAACCTTGACCGACTGTCAGAGGAAGAGTCAAACGCTCTCTATGCATCAGTTGACAGCCAAGTCAGAACCCGACTCAAGGAAATAGTCCCTGCTCGCCTACACGCTCTGGTGGACACCCATCCAGGAGACCTTGGAGCCATGTGGAGTCACCTCCTTTCCTCCTGCGGAGTGACCATGACAACAATTGACAAAAAACGATACTCCCATCAACAGACAGTCATGTGACCTCTGTCTGATTCAAGGGGGGTGTCAGAAAATAAAAGACTCCGACAGAGGTCACTTCTGAGGAAAACACCGAGCTCTCAATAAAGGTTCAGGTCCCCACCTGAATCACCTTGGCAACGGTCTCTCGGTCGAGCTGACCGTTACGTCCGACAGTCCAAGTCATCCCCTAATAAAGTGACACCTGTCACCTGCGTCCGGCTAGTGGAAAGAAGCCGTTGCTTTGGTATTTTGTCCTGTTCTGCTCTTCTTATACCGAGGATGTTCATTCCCTCGAGTTAACCAGAACAGTTCTGCTCATCCTGTTCCCCCTTTGGTTCCGCGGCTTCGCCACCGTGTCTTCGCTCTGCCCATCCTTCGCAGTTGCAGTCTTCGCCAACTTTCAACGCTTTGCTCCGTCACTCTCGCTCCTTCGCTCAGCTCACACTCTCCGTCAGCACTCTCCCTTACATCAACCTGCCTACCTGTGCTACCTCACATCTCAGCCCTCATCAGCTCCCGCGACTAACTCCTCGAAGCACCTTCGCTCATGTCACTATGCTGACGTACATCTGCATGCCCCGCTGCTTCTGCTTGCTTCTGCTACGAACATCCTCGTACTTGCATTGTTCTGACACCTGAGATTGATATGACGCATCTCTACATTCGTAGTTCTTCGCAGAGCGGTGTGCCGGATGTGGTAGTTGTGGATTCCTGTTGAGTTGAAGTGAAGGATTGGAATCCGTATGGAAATGGTGAATGTTTTAGGAGAGATTTGTCGTTGTTCCTACCAGGAGGTTGAATGTCGTCCCGCCGTATGGGTTTGGTTGAAGGGATGGAGGCAGCTTTGACAGAAACTGGCAGGAGAGGAAGTCACTGAAGGATGAAGCGGGAGCAAAGAATGATTGAGTGTGCTGATGGAGGTTTCGACGTGAGGGCAGGTCGCCGCGGAACAAGCGATATGACTGGGCAGATCCTTGCGCCGAATTGAAGATGATGCAAATGACGAGGAACGATTGATGATGGAGTGGGTGCAGGGGCGGAACCACGTGCGCGACGGGAGTTGGTGGCGTGGGCGCAGGCCGCCGCGGAACAGGCGATACGACTGGGCAGATCCTTGTGCCGAACAGAGTGGAAGCGGATGATGGAGGAACGATGGATAATGGAGTGGACGCATGGGCAAGACCTCGTACGCGATTGAAATAGGGGAGTAAGATGTGGCAAGGGGAAGGCAGGTGCCAATGCGCCGCGATAAATCTGCTTCTGGCGTGGGTGCAGGCTGCTGTGGAAGCGGGCAGCTAGCTCGTGCAGATCCTAGTGTCGTTCACAGATGCTGATGATTGCTAATGATGGAGGCTGATGATGATGGCTGAGTGGGCACAGGGGCGAACCGCGTGCGCTGACCAAAGTTTTGGCGTGGGCGCAGGTCGTCGCGGAAACAAAGGTGATGCAACCGGGTGGATCCTTATTCTGAGCTGAAAGCAATGCGGAGCGGAGGAAGCGATTGATTGATGAGTGGGCGCAGGGCGGGAACCACGTGCACGAAGAGATGATACCAATGAAGAGAATGGATGCGAAGGCGGCGCGGAGGATGCTGATGATGGAGGAATGGCGCAGATCAGGTGGGGACACGCGGCTGATGGAGCTAGGGAGACCTGAACGAGGAGGAGGAGGAATGACGGAGGCAGATGAGGGTGACGCGAGGAGTGAGGGTAGAAGACTGGCGATGATACTGAAGGAGAGAGATGGCAAGCGATGCGAGCGGAGGGAGATGTGATAAGACGCATCACGGCAGGGAGATGGAGTGACACAACTACTTCTTTCTGCGTTCAGAAGAGTGACGGCTTGTTCCCCAGTTGGCTCGCAAGTGGGAGCAGGAAGACGGGTGGTGTCCGATATCCTGTCAGCTGGAAGAAATTGGTTGCGGCAGAGGGAGTCAGGCAGCAGGCAGGTCCACTAGACCGCTGATGTCAAGAGAGTGACGGCTTGTTCCCCAGTTGGCTTGGAAGTTGGAGCAGGAAGACTGGTGGTGTCCGATATCCTGACGGCGGCAGTTTTGGCTGTAGCTGTTAACGAAGCGAGAAGGTGGTACGAGAAGGCGACTCGGAATGAGTGATGCAGACGGATGGAGGATGACGGCGTGGAAGGAGCAGATGAGGCCCATGAGGCAAGATGAATGAAGAGGAGATGCTTGTGAAGGCAGATGAGGGGTAGGGGATGGCACACAGCGGGAAGTTTCTTGGTAGTTGACGGCAGGCGGCGGCTCGAGAGTTGCTTGCGACTGATGTGGGCGACAAGTCACCGGTTGTTGGCCACGGGCACGGAAATGGACGCAGGGCTTTCTTGGGATGACGAGGCGTTTTTCTCAGTGCGGACAACTCGTCAGGCAGAGCTGCTGATGTCAGCTGCTAGCGAAGCGGCAACGCGCGGAACGATGATAGCGGCGGCAAGGGATTGCAGGCAAAGGCGATGGAGGGAAGATGGCAGCGGAGCGATGACGTAGTTACAGGGCACTAGGTGATGTTGCTTGATGCTCTGATACCATGTCAAAAGAATGCAAACACGAGAACAGCAGTAGCAGAAGCAGGCAGAAGCGTCAGAATACGCAAGCATACGTCAGTATAGTGATGTAGGCAAGGGCGGTCCGAGGAGTTAGTCCCGGAAATGGATAGAGGCAAGGACGCAAGGTAGTCGAGGTAGACAGGTTGATGTGAGAGAGTGCCAAGGAGATGAGTGATGGTTGGCCGAGTAAGAGAGCTGAGCGAAGGAACAAGAGTGACGGAGAGAAGAGTTGAGAGAGGCTTGCAAAGACAAGAAATGTGAGGAGCGAGCAGCACAAAGACACGGCGGCGAAGCCGCGGAACCAGAGGGGAACAGGATGGGCAGAATTGTTCTGGTTAACTTAAGGGAATGAACCTCCTCGGTATGTATGGACAGAACAGGACAAAGGCATGTGCAACGGCTTCTTTCCACTAGCCGGACGTGGGTGACAGGTGTCAATTTTTTAAGGGATGACTCGGTCTCTGTTCGTTCAACGGTCTTGAGATCCTACTGTTGGAGACCGAGATGGTTCGGACTTGAGCCTGAACCGTTATTGAGAAAGGCTGATCTTTTTCTGGCTACGTGACCGGAGTGAGTTTCTTTGATGCCAATTTCTGACAACTTTGACCGTGGCTGACTTGTGTTATGATCAACAGAAGTAAAAGTCACTTGGATACATTTGTGGTCATGGTCAGTGGCACATGCCAACGTTTTCCAGGCATTGCGCAGAATAGCCACACCGAGCCACCAGTATTCTACCTTGTTTATACCTGTAGGGTCATGCCCCGTATACCTGCTCTGTGATTGGACACTCTGAGTGTGGCTAACTCGTATTATGATTCATAGCCACTTAAGGTATTTGGTAACCTTGTGGTCATGGTCAGTGGCACATGCCAACTTTGTCAAGGCATTGCGCACACTAGCCACACCGAGCCACCAGTATTCTACCTTGTTTGTACCTGCAAGATCATGCCTAGTACATCTGCACTGTGATTGGACACTCTGACCGTGGCTGACTCATGTTATGATCAATACAAGTAAAAGTCAATTGGATTCACTTGTGGTCATGGTCAGTGGCACATGCCAACTTTGTCAAAGCACTACGCACAATATCCACACTGAGCCACCAGTATTCATCTTGTTCATACCTGCAAGGTCATGTCCAGTATATCTGCACCGTGGTTGGAGAGACCGTGGCTGACTTTTGTTATGATTCATATCTGTTTACAGTACTAGGTAAACTTTTTGGTCATGGTCAGTGGCACATGCCAACTTTGTCAAGGCATTGTGCACAATGGTCGTGCCAAGCCACCGGTTTTTTACCTTGTTTATACCTGCAAGATCATGCCTAGGACATCTGAACTGTGATTGGGCACTCTGACCGTGGCTGACTCGTGTTACAACTTGTAGAAGTTAACGTCACTTGGTAAACTTTGTGGTCATGGTCAGCGGTACATGCCAACGTTGTGAAGGCATTGCGCACCATTGCCACACCGAGCCACCAGTGTTCTACCTTGTTTGTACCTGCAATATCATGCCTAGTACATCTGTACTATGATTGGACACTCTGACTGTGGCTGACTCGTGTTATGATCAATAGAAGTAAGTGTCACTTGGATACATTTGTGGTCATGGTCAGTGGCACATGCCAACTTTGTCAATGCATTGCACACAATAGCCATACGTAGCCACCAGGATTCTACCTTGTTTGTACCTGCAGGATCATGCCTTGTACATCTGCACTGTGATATGACACTCTAACCCTGGCTGATTCGTCTTATGATTCCTATAGGTTAAAGTCACTTGGTAAACTTTGTGGTCATGGTCAGTGGTGTTGGAAATACAGCAAGAACCAAACTCGTTCCTCCCACCTCTTGGTAAGTCCGAGCCTCGAGAAGGTTCAGATATCATTGGAACCACCGTGACCCAACGGCTCTTTGGTCTCCCGACCGTTTGAACCGACGCATCAAGTGATCCCCTAATAAAGTGATAAAAGTGTCACCCGCGTCCGGCTAGCAGAAAGAAGCTATTTACCCCTGTTTTGTTGTATACAACGAGGATGTTCATTCCCTCGCAAACTAAACCAGAACAGTTCTCTTCATCCAATTCCCTTTGATTTTGCGTCTTCGCTGCCATGTTCTCCCTCTGCTCGCTTCTTGTTTCCATTGCCTTCGCCCACCACTGTCTCCTCACAGCCCTTCGCTTCGCCACCATCAACCTTTCGCTTCCGAAGCCTTCCTTGCTTCATCCTCAAGTTCTCTCACCTGCACTCTGTCTACCTTGGAGGTTCAGTGTCTTGCTTCCTTTCACAAACCTACGTCTAACTCCTAGGGCCCGCACTCACCGCTCTACTTCCGTCACTCCACGACGTCAATTCTGCGTGCTTCATTGCTTGTGCTTGCTTCTGCTCCTGTCGTCCCCTCTCATTGCATTCTTCGGACTTGGTATTAGAGCATCAGGCGACATCACCTTGTGCCTCATGACTGAGTCATCGCTCTACCGCCACCATTGCATCCCTTCTCGAGTCTGCACCCCTACGCCACCGTCATCACCACATCGTGCCTCTTCGCTTCATCAGCAGCTTATATCAGTAGCACCACTTGAAGTTCTCCTCGCGCTGAAGCAACGGCTCGTCATCCTAAGGAAGCCCTATGCCCATTCCGTGCCCGTGGCCAACAATTGGTGACTCGGTGTGTACAACAGCTGCAAGCAGCTCCCGAGCCGCCGCCCGCTGTCAACTTTTGAGAAGCTTCCTAAGGTCTACAATCTGCTGCCTCCCATCATCTCACCCGCCGCAAGCACCTCCATCCTTCGCCTTTTCCCTTCATCAGCCTCATCTGCGCCGTCTGTCCCATCAACATCAGCCTCTTCTCACTTGTTGTGCCGTGCCGCATCCTTGCACCGCCTTCTCGCATCGTCAGCAGCAGCAGTGCAACGCCCGCCATCAGGAAATCTGACACTACCAGTCTTCTTGCTCCCATTACGAGCCAACTGGGGAACAAGCCGTCACTCTCCTGACATCAGTTGACTGGAATCTCTGCTCGCTGCATGACTACCTTTGTTGCAATCAGTCTCCTCCAGCCAACAGGATCTCGGACACCACCAGTCTTCGTGTCCGTCGGTCTCGGGCCAACTGGGGAACAAGCCATCACTCTCCTGAAAAGCAGAGTACTTGGTTACTTCATCTCACCGCCATAGTGTCCCTACCGTTATGTTCATCTTCTGCATCCATCACGCCTGCATCATCTTCAACAGCCTTCCCTTCTTTTCATCTTCGCGTCATCATCACCTTCATCTCCTGTCCCCAGTCCTTCTCATCTGTCTTCTTCAAGCCGCCCTCTGTCCTCTTCCTCATCTCAGCTTCATTAGACCTCCTCGAACAGCTCCTCATCAACATCGCCATCCTCGCCAATCATCCACATCATCCCTGCATCAGTTCTCCTCATCAGTCTCTGCAGCGCACGTGGTTTTGCCCCTGCACCCACTCAGACATCAGCCGCCTCCTCCTCCTCCCGCTTCGTTTCCGCATCATCTTCCGCTCGGCACAAGGATCCGCCCGGTCACATCGCCCGCTTCGCGACGACTTGCGCCCACACCGAAAACATTTGCAGCGCACGTGGTTTCACCCCTGCACCCACTCCTCTTTCATCAAGCTCCCACTTGATCATCATCCACATTTGTGGCTAGCACAATGATTTGCACGAGCTCGCTGCCCGCTTTGCAATAGCCTGCACCCAAGCCGGCAGCAGATTTCTCACGGCGCGTTGGCACCTGCCTTCCCCTTGCCGCATTCTACCACCTCCATTTCAGAAGCGCACGTTGTTTCGCCCCTGCGCCCACTCCATCACCCATCATTTCTCCGTCATTATCCTCTTACGCTCCGCTCGGCACACCGACCCACCCGGTCAAATCGCCCTGTCTGCAACGACCTGCGCCCACGCCGACCCTTCCTCAGCGCACGTGGTTCCGCCACTGTGCCCAATCAACGATTCGTCGTTTCTGCCATTATCGCTTCCTCCGCTTCAACTTCCGCTTGGCGCAAGGATCCACCCGGTCGTATCGCCCGTTTCGTGATGACCTGCGCCCACGTTAACAACTGCAGTAGCGCATGTGGCCTCGCCTTTGCGCCCACTCATCATCTCGTTCTCATCATCCAGCATCATCATCCTCGTCCTCTTTTCATCACGTCATCAACAGCATCATGAATCTCTCTCCTCCTCTTCCTCATCCCTCCGCTGCATCAGCTGTCCTCCTCCTTCACCCTTCCGCCTCCTCTCCGCGTCCTTGACCTCCTCAGGATCCCTGTCCGGACGACAATGTTCAGGCCACCAGAACCTCCAAATCATGCTGCCTGGTGGCCCACTATGGTTCTCGCACAGCGACTCCCACTCCTCTACTTCAATGATGATGACACCTCAAACTTCAGCATCTGGCATGATGCCCTGCGATCAACGATTTGCACCATCATGGTACGAGGGTTCTCTTACCTCTCCCTCATGAGCGATGAGCGAGAATACCCACGACAAGATTCTCCCTTCGTTCATCGTCTTGACCGAGCATACTAGGATGATTACTTCTACATCACCCATCAAATCCGAGCTCTCCTCTATATCATCATAGACAAGGTGTTCCATTGCATCATTCAGTCGTACAGATACTCCCTCCGGAGGATTCTGCGTGACATAGGATTGCAATGTGTCCAAGGGCGGCCGAGACCACTGAATAACACAACAGTACAAGCTACTCGGCCAAACAGATTGATACCTTCTGAAATCCCAGCCTCAGCTCCCAGACCTTGCTGACTCCCACGGCCTCCTCCTCCAAGACGACGACCAAACGTTCCTCCAGTTGTCTCCTCGGAGTGTTAGAAATACATTAAGAACCAAACTCGCTCCTCCCACCTCTCGGTATATCCGAGCCTCGAGAAGGTTCAGGTATCGTTGGAACCACCGTGACTCAACGGCTCTTTGGTCTCCCGACCGTTTGAACCGACACGTCAAGTGATCCCCTAATACAGTGATAAAACTGTCACCCGCGTCTGGCTAGCGGAAAGAAGCCAATTACCCCTGTTCAGTTGTATATAAAGAGGATGTTCATTCCCTTGCAAACTTAACCAGAACTGTTCTGTTCATCCCGTTCCCTTTGGTTCCGTGGCTTTGTCACCGTGTTCTCGCTCTGCTTGCTTCTCGCTTCCATTGCCTTTACCCACCACTGTCTCCTCACGGCCCTTCCCTTCCCCACCCTCAACCTTTCGCTTCCGACGCCTTCCTCGCTTCATCCTCAAGTTCTCTCACCTGCACTCTGTCAACCTTGGAGCTTCACTGTCTCGCGTCCTTTCACAAATCTGCGCCTAACTCCTAAGGCCCGCACTCACCGCTCTACTTCCCTCACTCCACGACGTCATTTCTGCCTGCTTCATTGCTTTTGCTCGCTTCTGCTCTTGCCGTCCTCTCTTATTGCATTCTTCTGACAAGTGGCATATGCCAACTTTGTAAAGGCATTGCGCAAAATAGCCACACCGAGCCACCAGTATTCTACCTTGTTTGCACCTGTAAGATCATGCCTAGTACATCTGCACTATGATTGGACACACTGACCGAGGCTGACCCGTGTTATGATTCATAACCGTTTAAGGTACTTGGTAAACTTTGTGATCATGGTCAGTGGCACATGCCAACTTGGTCAAGGCATTGCGCACAATAGGTGTGCCAAGCAACCAGTTTTTTACCTTGCTTTTACCTGTAAGGTCATGCACATTAGATGTGAACTGTGACTGGGTACTCTGACTGTGGCTGACTTGCGTTATGATTCGTAGAAGTTAAAGTCACTTGGTAAACTTTGTGGTCATGGTCAGTGGCACATGCCTATTTGTCAATGTATTGCGCACAATAGCCCCACTGAGCCACCCGTGTTCTACCTTTTTTATACCTGCAAGGTCATGCCCAGTATATCTGCACTGAGATTGGACACTCTGACTGTGGCTGACTCGTGTTATGATTCATATCCGTTTAAGGTACTTGGTAAACTTTGTGGTCATGGTCAGTGGCACATGCCAACTTTGTCCAGGCATTGCGCACAATAGCCGTGCCAAGCCACCGGTGTTTTACCTGGTTTATACCTGCAAGGCCATGCCTAGTACATCTGAACTTTGATTGGGCACTCTGACTGTGACTGACTCGTCTTACGATTCCTAGAAGTTAACGTCACTTGGTAAACTTTGTGGCCATGGTGAATGGCAGATGCCAACTTTATCAAGGCATTGCGCACAATAGACACACCGTGCCACCAGTATTCTACCTTGTTTGCACCTGCAAGATCATGCCTAGTACATCTGCACTGTGATTGGACACTCTGACCGTGGCTGGCTCGTGTTATGATCAATAGAAGTAAAAGTCACTTGGATACATTTGTGGTCATGGTCAGTGGCACATGCCAACTTTGTCAAGGCATTGCGCACAATAGACACACCGTGCCACCAGTATTCTACCTTGTTTGCACCTGCAAGATCATGCCTAGTACATCTGCACTGTGATTGGACACTCTGACCGTGGCTGGCTCGTGTTATGATCAATAGAAGTAAAAGTCACTTGGATACATTTGTGGTCATGGTCAGTGGCACATGCCAACTTTGTCAAGGCATTGCGCACAATAGCCACACCGAGCCACCGGTATTCTACCATATTCATACATACAAGGTCATGCGCAGTATATCTGCACTGTGACTGGACACTCTGACCATGGCTAAAACGTGTTATGATTCATAACCGCTTAAGGTACTTGGTAAAGTTTGTGGTCATGGTCAGTGGCACATGCCAACTTTGTCAAGGCATTGCGCACAATATCCGTGCCAAGCCACCGGTTTTTTAACTTGTTCATACCTGCAAGGTCATGCGTATTAGATGTACACTGTGATTGGGCACTCTGAATGTGGCTAACTCGTGTTACGATTCGTAGAGGTTAAAATCACATGGTAAACTTTGTGGTCATGGTCAGTGGCGCATGCCAACTTTGTCAAGGCATTGCGCACAATAGCCATGCCAAGCCACCGGTTCTTAACATAGTTTATACCTGCATGGTCATGCCTAGTACATCTGAACTGTGATTGGGTACTCTGACTATGGCTGACTCGTGTTACGATCCGTAGAAGTTTAAGTCACTTCGTAAACTTTGTGGTCATGGTCAGTGGCACATGCAAACTTTGTCAAGGCATTGCGCACAATAGCCGTACCAAGACACCAGATTTCTACCCTGTTTATACCTGCAAGGTCATGCATATTAGATGTACACTGTGATTGGGTACTCTGACCGTGGCTGACTTGTGTTATGATTAGTAGAAGTTAAAGTCACTTGGTACACTTTGTGGTCATGGTCAGTGGCAGATGCCAACTTTGTCAAAGCATTACGCACTATAGCCATGCCAAGCCACCGATTTTTGTACCTTGTGTATACCTGCAAGTTCATTCCTAGTACATCTGAGCTGTGATTGGGCACTCTGACTATGGCTGACGCGTGTTACAATTCGTAGAAGTTAAAGTCACTTGGTAAACTTTGTGGTCATGGTCAGTGGCACATGCCAACTTTGTCAAGGTATTGCGCACAATAGCCACACCGAGCCACCAGTATTCTGCCTTGTTTGCACCTGCAAGATCATGCCTAGTACATTTGCACTGTGATTGGACACTCTGACCGTGGTTGACTTGTGTTATGAGCAATACAAGTAAAAGTCACTTGGATTCATTTGTGGTCATGGTCAGTGGCACATGCCAACTTAGTCAAGACATTACGCACAATAGCTATGCCAAGCCATCGGGTTTTTACGTAGTTTACACCTGAAAAGTCATGCCTAGTACAGCTGAAATGTGATTGGGTACTCTCACTGTGGCTTACTTGTGTTACGATTCGTAGAAGTTAAGGTCACTTGGTAACCGTTGTGGTCATGGTCAGTGGCACATGCCAACTTTGTCAAGGCATTGCGCACAATAGCCGTGCCAAGACACTGGTTTTTTTAATTTGTTTATACCTGCAAGGTCATGCATATGAGATGTGCACTGTGATTGGGCACTCTGACTGTGGCTGACTTGTGTTACGATTCGTAGAAGTTAAAGTCACTTGGTCGCTTTGTGGTCATGGTCAGTGGCACATGCCAAGTTTTTCAAGGAATTGCACACAATAGCCATGCCAAGCAACCAGTTTTTTACCTTGCGTATACCTGCAAGGTCATGCATAGTACATCTGAACTGTGATTGGGCACTCTGACTGTGGCTGACTCGTGTTACGATTTGTAGAAGTTAAAGTCACTTGGTAAACTTTGTGGTCATGGTCAGTGGCACATTCCAATGTTGACAAGGCATTGCGCACAATAGCCACACCGAGCCACCAGTATGCTACCTTGTTTGCACCTACAAGATCATGCCTAGTACATCTGCACTGTGACTGGACACTCTGACCGTGGCTGACTCGTGTTATGATCAATAGAAGTAAAAGTCACTTATATACATTTGTGGTCATGGTCAGTGGCACATGCCAACTTTGTCAAGGCATTATGTACAATAGCCACGCCGAGCCACCAGTATTATACCTTGTTCATACCTGCAAGGTCATGCACAATATATCTGCACTGTGATTGGACACTGTGACCGTGGTTGACTCATGTTATGATTCATAGCCGTTTAATGTACTTTGTAAACTTTGTGGTCATGGTCAGTGGCACATGCCAACTTTGTCAAGGCATTGCGCACAATAGCCGTGCCAAGTCACCAGTTTTTTACCTTGTTTATACCTGCAAGGTCATGCATATTAGATGTGCACTGTGATTGAGCACTCTTACCGTGGCTGACTCTTATTACGATTTGTAGACGTTAGAGTCACTTGGTAAACTTTCTGGTCATGGTAAGTCGCACATGCCAACTTCGTCAAGGCATTGCGCACAATAGCCACACCAAGCCACCAGCATTCTATCTTGTTTGCACCTGCAAGATCATGCCTAGTACATCTGCACTGTGATCGGACACTCTGACCTTGGCTGACTCGTGTTATGATCAATAGGAGTAAAAGTCACTCGGATACAATAGTGGTCACGGTCAGTGGAACATGCCAACTTTGTCAAGGTATTGCACACAATAGCCACACTGAGCCACCAGTATTCTACCTTGTTTATACCTGCAACGTCATGCCCAGTATATTTGCGAGTACATCTGAACTGTGATTGGGCACTCTCACAGTGGCTGACTCGTGTTACGGTTCGTAGACATTGAATTCACCTGGTAAACTTTGTGGTCATGGTCATTGGCACATGCCAACTTTGTCAGGGCATTGCGCAGAATAGCCGTGCCAAGCCACCGGGTTTTTACCTTGTTTATACCTGCAAGGTCATGCATGTTAGATGTACACTGTGTTTGTGCACTCTGACCGTGGTTGTCTCGTGTTACGATTCGTAGAAGTTAAAGTCACTTGGTAAACATTGTGGTCATGGTCAGTGGCACTTGCCAACATTGTGAACGCATTGCGCACAATAGTCATTCCGAGCCACCAGTATTCTACCTTGTTTGAACCTTCAACATCATGCCTAGAACATCTGCACTGTAATTGGACACTCTGACTGTGGCTGACTTGTGTTATGATCAATAGATTTAAAAGTCACTTGGATGCATTTATGGTCATGGTCAGTGGCACATGCCAACTTTGTCAAGGCATTGTGCACAATAGCCACACCGAGCCACCAGTATTCTACCTTGTTCATACCTGCAAGGTCATGCCCAGTATATCTTCACTGTGATTGGACACTCTGTCTGTGGCTGACTCGTGTTACGATTCATAGCCGTTTAAGGTACTTGATAAACTTTGTGGTCATGGTAAGTGGCACATGCCAACTTGGTCAAGGCATTGCGCACAATAGCCGTGTCAAGCCACCGGATTTCAACCTTGTTTATACCTGCAAGGTCATGCCTAGTACATCTGAACTGTGATTGGGCCCTCTCACTCTTGCTGACTCGTGTTACAATTCGTAGAAGTTAAAGTCACTTGGTAAACTTTGTGGTCATGGTCCCTGGCACATGCCAACTTTGTCAAGGCATTGCACACAATAGCCGTGCTAAGACACCGGTTTGTTTCCTCGTATATACCTGCAAGGTCATGCATATTAGATGTGCACTGTGATTGGGTACTCTGACCGTGGCTGACTCGTGTAATGATTCGTAGAAGTTAGAGTCACTTGGTAAACTTTGTGGTCATGGTCAGTGGCGCATGCCAACCTTGCCAAGGCATTGCGCACAATAGCCACTCCGAGCCACCATTATTCTACCTTATTTGTACCTTCAAGATCCTGCCTAGTGCATCTGCACTGTGATTAGGCACTCTAACCGTGGCTGACTCGTGTCGTGGTCAATAGAAGTAAAACTCACTTGGATACATTTGTGGTCGTGGTCAGTGGCACATGCCAACTTTGTCAAGACATTGTGCACAATAACCACACTGAGCCACTTGTATTATAGCTTATACGTGCAAGGTCATGCCCAGTATATCTGCACTGTGATTGGACACTCTGCCTGTGGCTGACTTGTGTTATGATTCATAGCCATTTAAGGTACTTGGTAAACTTTGTGGTCATGGTCAGTGGCACATGCCAACTTTGTCAAGGCATTGAGCACAATAGCCGTGCCAAGCCACCAGTTTTTTACCTTGTTTATACCTGTAAGGTCATGCCTAGTACATCCGAGCTGTGATTGGGCACTCTGACTGTGGCTGACTCGTGTTACGATTCGTAGAAGTTAAAGTCACTCGGTAAACTTTGTGGTCTTGGTCAGTGGCACATGCCAACTTTGTCAAGGCATTGCGCACAATAGCCACACCGGGCCACCAGTATTCTACCTTGTTTCCACCTGCAAGATCATGCCTACTATATCTGCACTGTGATTGGACACTCTGACCGTGGCTGACTCGTGTTATGATCAATAGAAGTAAAAGTCACTTGGATACATTTCTGGTCATGGTTAGTGGCACATGCCAACTTTGTCAAGGCATTGCACATAATAGCCACAACGAGCCACCAGTATTCTACCTTGCTTATACATGTAAGGTCATGTCCAGTATATCTGCACTGTGATTGGATACTCTGACCGTGGCTGATTCGTGATATGATTCATAGCCGTTTAAGGTACTTGGAAAACTTTGTGGTCATGGTCAGATGCACATGCCAACTTTGTCAAGGCATTGCGCACAATTGCCGTACCAAGCCACCGGTTTTTTACCTTGTTTATACCTGCAAGGTCATGCCTAGTACATCTGAACTGTGATTGGGCACTCTGACTGTGGCTGACTCGTGTTACGATTTGTAGATGTGAAATTCACTTGGTAAACTTTGTGGTCATGGTCAGTGGCACATGCCAACTTTGTCAAGGCATTACACACAATAGCCGTGCCAAGAAACCGGTTCTTTACCTTGTTTATACATGCAAGGTCATGTATATTAGATGTGCACTGTGATTGGGCACTCTGACCGTGGTTGACTCGTGTTACGATTTGTAGAAGTTAAAGTCACTTGGTAAACTTTGTGGTCATGGTCAGTGGCACATGCCAACATCGTCAAGGCATTGCGCACAATAGCCATTCCGAGCCACCAGTATTCTATCTTGTTTGAACCTGCAAGTTCATGCCCAGTACATCTGCACTGTGATTGGACACTCTGACCGTGGCTGACTCATGTTATGATCAATATATGTGAAAGTCACTTGGATACATTTGTGGTCATGGTCAGTGGCACATGCCAACTTTGTCAAGGCATTGCGCACAATTGCCGTACCAAGCCACCGGTTTTTTACCTAGTTTATACCTGCAAGGTCATGCCTAGTACATCTGAACTGTGATTGGGCACTCTGACTGTGGCTGACTCGTGTTACGATTTGTAGATGTGAAATTCACTTGGTAAACTTTGTGGTCATGGTCAGTGGCACATGCCAACTTTGTCAAGGCATTGCGCACAATTGCCGTACCAAGCCACCGGTTTTTTACCTAGTTTATACCTGCAAGGTCATGCCTAGTACATCTGAACTGTGATTGGGCACTCTGACTGTGGCTGACTCGTGTTACGATTTGTAGATGTGAAATTCACTTGGTAAACTTTGTGGTCATGGTCAGTGGCACATGCCAACATCGTCAAGGCATTGCGCACAATAGCCATTCCGAGCCACCAGTATTCTATCTTGTTTGAACCTGCAAGTTCATGCCCAGTACATCTGCACTGTGATTGGACACTCTGACCGTGGCTGACTCATGTTATGATCAATATATGTGAAAGTCACTTGGATACATTTGTGGTCATGGTCAGTGGCACATGCCAACTTTGTCAAGGCATTGCGCACAATAACCACATCAAGCCACCAGTATTCTACCCTGTTTTATACCTGCAAGGTCATGTCCAGTATATCTGCACTGTGATTGGACACTCTGCCCGTGGCTGACTCGTGTTATAATTCATAGCCATTTAAAGTACTTGGTAAACTTTGTGGTCATGGTCAGTGGCACCTGCCAACTTTGTCAAGGCATTGCGCACAAAAGCCGTGCCAAGTCACCGGTTTTTTACATTGTTTATACCTGCAATGTCATGCATAGTAGATGTGCAAGGTGATTGGACACTCCGACCCTGGCAGACTCGTGTTATGATCAATAGACGTATAAGTCACTTGCATACATTTGTGGTCATGGTCAGTGGCACATGCCAACTTTGTCAAGGCATAGCGCAAAATAGCCACAACGAGCCACCAGTATTCTACCTTGTTTGTACCTGCAAGATCATGCCTAGTACATCTGTATTGGTATTGGACACTCTGAACGTGGCTGACTCGTGTTATGATCAATAGAAGTAAAAGTCACTTGGATATATTTGTGGTCATGGTCAGTGGCACATGCCAACTTTGTCAAGGAATCGCGCACAATAGCCACACCGAGCCACCAGTATTCTACCTTGTTTATGCCTGTAAGGTCATGCCCAGAATATCTGCACTGTGATTGGACACTCTGACTGTGGCTGACTTGTGTTATGATTCATAGCCGTTTAATGTACTTGGTAAACTTTGTGGTCATGGTCAGTGGCACTTGCCAACTTTGTCAAGGCATTGCGTACAATAGACGTGCCAAGCCACCGGTTTTTTACCTTGTTTATACCTACAAGGTCCTGCAGATTAGATGTGCCTTTTGATTTGGTACTCTGACCGTGGCTGACTTGTGTTATGATTCGTAGAAGTCAAAGTCACTTGGTAAGCTTTATCGTCATTGTCAGTGGCACATGCCAACTTTGTCAAGGCATTGCGCACAATAGCCACACCGAGCCACCAGTATTATACCTTGTTTGCACCTGCAAGATCATGCCTAGTACATCTGCACTGTGATTGGACACTGTGACCGTGGCTGACTCGTGTTATGATCAATAGAAGTAACAGTCACTTGGTCACATTTGTGGTCATGGTCAGTGGCACATGCCAACTTTGTCAAGGCATTGCACACAATAGCCACACCGAGCGACCAGTATTTTACCTTGTTTATACCTGTAAGGTCATGCCCAGTATATCTGCACTGTGATTGGACACTCTGACCGTGGCTGACTTGTGTTATGATTCATAGCCGTTTAAGGTACTTGGTAAACTTTGTGGTTATGGACAGTGGCACATGCCAACTTTGTCAAGGCATTGCGCACAATAGCCACACCAAGCCACCAGTTTTTTAACTTGTTTATACCTGCAAGGTCATGCAAATTAGATGTCCACTATGAATGGGCACACTGACCGTGGCTGACTCGTGTTACGATTCGTAGAAGTTAGTCACTTGGTAAACTTTTTTGTCATGGTCAGTGGCATATGCCAATTTTGTCATGGCATTGCGTACAATAGCCGTGCCAAGCCACCGGTTATTTACCTTGTTTATACCTGCAAGGTCATGCATGTTACATGTGCATTGTGATTGGGCACTCTGACCGTGGCTGACTTGTGTTACGGTTCGTATAACTTATTGAAATTGATTGAGATCGTTTTAACCGTTGGAGACTTCAATCAGAACAAATGCGTAAAGAATCTGACACCAGTCCACACGTTACTTCCTCTTGGATGAATTACCAAGGACCAGGTGACATTCATGAGGTAGAGTAAGTCACACTGAATTGTAGCCCAAGTGACTATGAATCACTAGAAACAATTAGAGTACAAAATGGTATAGTCTAGACTAAATACCGCTGCTTCCACCACTTCGCTCTTGCGCTGCTGCTTTGTGCGCGTCGGTCCCCATATATGACAATCAGGTGCTTTGACTGCCGGCGCTGCCTTTGTCATTGTGTGCAACGTTCTCCTCGCCTGAGCTAACTTGCTTCATCTCCATCGCACCGTCCATCCGATCTTTACATAGATTGTACGAGGCTTTGCTTTAAGAATACAGGAGATGAATATGCGAAAGTCGCAGACCGTCGATCAGGTGTGACTAACCATCCGCAATGGATGTTGGTTCGGCTGCTTGTGATCCAGAGTCCGAGAGGTGTCCGGTCTGCACTTGTATCTTGTCAGCATCGATATGCCACATCAGCAGCATCTCGGTCTCGTAGTTCCGGAAGTCGTCGCACACAATTGTGCATTCTTTGACACAACATATACTGCCGGTGCCGTATGTCCTTATCAAAATGCAGGTACCATGGGGCTGTGGAGGCATGGGACTACCCTCTCTACTGACCCCCCCAGACAGGCTGAGCAGATAGCATTAGGTAGCATATGACACGGAGGGCTAGGGGAGAGAATTGTAGTTCTCCCCTAACCCTCTGTGGTTTTTGCCATTGGAACATATGCCCTTTTCAACATTCCCCCCCCCCCCCAGATGTTCCAATCCCCATAAAACAAAACAGCAAGAAAATGAAGAAGGAAACGTATGTAGTCACTGTGGCCCTCAAGTCCTCACCCTCAATCCAATCCTCGCATTGGGGGATGAGGGTTTCGCTCAACACTTCCTCCCTTTGTTTTCTTTTTCTTTGTGTGAATTACCATTCTCCCCCCCTCATCAAGGCATCAAGTGAAGAGCAGTCCCATCTTAGCACAGAGAGACTCATGCTGGGTTCTCTCGAGTGATTTTGTGAGGATATCTGCCACGTGCTCTTCAGTTGGGACATACGCCAGCTTGATTTCACCTTCAGCGACTGCATCTTTGACATAATGGTATTGTCGCTTGACATGCTTTGTTCTGTCATGCAGAACAGGGTCTTCACTGAGTAAGATTTTGCTTTGATTATTACGGTGAATGACTGTTGGTTCTGTTTGGTGAAAACTGAGCTCGCCCAGCAGCATGCGAAGCCACACTGCTTCGCGCGTTGCTTCACTTGCCGCGATGTATTCAGCTTCGGTTGATGAGAGGGCGACAACGGATTGCTTGCAAGACTTCCAGCTGACAGGCCCTCCACAGAGCTTGAAAACATATCCAGATGTGGATTTACTTGTTTGCTTGTCCCCCGACAAGTCAGCATCACAGAATCCTTCAAGTAGCATTTCATTGCTGATGCGGCTGTAGCAAATTTGCAGCTCGGATGTGCACCGAAGATACTTGATGCTTCTCTTGGCAGCCACCACATGCTGCTTAGTGGGATTCTGGCAACCCTGGCTCAGGATGCCCACTGCATAGGAGAGGTCTGGTCTTGTTCCAGCAGAAGCGTACATTAAGGAACCCACCATGCAGGGAAATAACTTATTATCATCTGTGGCCAGGAAAGGGAGCAGCTGGAGCAGCTGCCTTGGTGAGCTGATGGTCAGTGCTGAGAGGAGTACTTGTGGGGTGAGGTTCGCTGAGGCCAAACTTGTCTGCCATGCGCTTGATGCAGGAGCTTTGCTTGGTGGTGACAGTCAAACCAAGCATATCCAGCTGAATCTGGATCCTCAAGTAGTATTTCAACGGTCCCATATCAGCCATCTCAAAAGAGGCAGAAAGTTTCTTCTTGAACACCGCGAGCAGAGCGTGAGAGGCAGAAAAGAGGATCAAATCATCCACGTAGAGGATAACCCCCAGCTGGTGTTCGCTGCTGTGGAGGTATACGCTGTGATCGGAGTGGAGCCGTGCAAGACCATGAGCCAAAAAAAAATCATGGATTGTTTTATTCCACTGTCGTGGAGCCTGCTTGAGACCATAGAGAGATTTGTGCAGCCGACACACAAAATCTCCCCCCCCCCCCCGGCTGCACGAATCCCTCAGGTTGCTCCATATACACTTCCCCAGTGAGGTCACCATAGAGAAAAGCTGATTTCACGTCCATTTGATGGAGATGCCAGCCTTCATGCACGGCAAGAGCTAGCACCACGCGGATAGACAAGTACTTTGCAACGGGAGCAAATGTGTCGCTGTAGTTGACACCATGAATCTACTTGTATCCGCGTGCCACGAGACGTGCTTTGTAGCGATCGGGCTCACCGTTCTTATCAAGTTTGAGTTTGAAGACCCACTTGCTGGTGAGAACAGGTGCACCTAGGGGACGAGGAACCAGAACCCAGGTCTCCTGTTTGCGGAGTTGCTCAATTTCCTGAATGGCAGCACCTGTCCATTGAGCAGTGTCAGGCCATTGCATGGCATCTTTGTAGGAAAGAGGATCAACCACCTGTGTGACAAAGGCACAGTCTGCATCTTCAAGGGCAATAGTTGTGAGGTCTTTGAGCCCAGCAAGACGCGCAGAGCGACGCAGAGCAGCGAAGGGATCCCAGTTGGCTGGCGCGCGACTTTTGCCACGTAGGGCGATGGAGACCGGTGGAGGAGGAACATGAGGAACAACGGCTGGGAGAATCCCTGGGTGATCATCAGGTTCAGGACCCTGAGTAACTCGATCCGGGATGGATGCAATCTCAGGGAGAGTAACACCACTCAAAGAGTGGAGAATCTCAGTGAGTGGTACAATGGTCTCCAGAGCCAGAGGAACAGACGTCCGTGTGCAATCAGACAGGCTTTCGTCAAACGTGACACTGCGGCTGCGGACGATAGTGCGTGTAGTAGGATCCCAAAGGCAGTAGATCTGCCCACTGTCTTCAAAACCCACCAAGACACATTTCTTGGTGTGAGGATCTAGCTTCCCATGGAGTTCTGGATGAGTCCAGGAGTAGGCAGTGCAGCCAAAGATGCGGATGTGGCCGATGTCTGGTCGATGACCAGTCCATGCCTGAAATGGGGTAGACTTGTGGTCCAATTTCTTGCAGGGTAAACGGTTAGTGATGTAGGCTGCAGTGCTGATTGCTTCAGCCCAGAAACTTGGAGAAAGGCCAGACGCGTGGAGCATTGTGTGGGCTTTTTCCAGAAGCGTCCTGTTCATGCGTTCAGCAATTCCATTTTGCTGAGGCGTCCTGGGGACAGTGCGTTGATGAGAGATGCTCTTGTTTTCAAAGAAGGTCTGGAGGGTGGAGCAGATGAATTCTCCTCCATTGTCAGACCGGATAGCTTTGATGGTGCTGTTGGTTTCAATTTCCACCTTGCGTGTCCAGGAGATGATGAAGTCAGCTGCTTCATGCTTGTGGCGGGGAAAAAAGACCCAGACGAAACGAGTAAAGTCGTCCACCAAAACCAAGAAATAATACTTGCCAGACATGGAGGTGTCCTTGACATAGCACGGGTCTGTGTGAATGAGTTGGAGTCTGGCGGTGGTAGTGGTACCGACGTGGCCGCTGAACGTGTCTTGGCTTTGTTTTCCAGCAAGGCAACTCTTGCATATGACATCCTTATCATTGACCAGATCAGAAGGCAGGGAGTGGGCCAGAGATTGAGTAACCACTTTGGAGATGCTGTCGTGGCCTGCATGGCCCAGACGAGCATGCCAGAGCTTGGCGGAGGAAGCTGGAGGCGCAGATGCTGCTGTAGGGGAATCAGGGCCGCTGGTAGCGGCAAATGCCACTTCAGGCTGGTTGCTGTCAGCTGGTTTGTTGACTGTGGGAAGGATAGTGAGATTGCCAAAACGCTTAGCTTCAGCCACCAACTTCGTGCTTGCGCTCGAGAAGACTTTACAGCTCTGGTCAATGTCGAAAATCACCCGGAATCCTTTGTCATTCAGCCTTGTGACGGAGAGTAGATTGGCTGCCAAGTCAGGAACGTAGAGAGCCTCCTTGAAGGTGCGTGGTACAATATGACCGTTGGTCTCAATGCAAACACGGACAGTGCCAACTCCCACTGCTGGGATGGTGCGTCCATCACCAAGGCGAACAGTTCGTGGTGGTTTGAGATCACAAAAATCAGTAAACCAAGCTCGGTTGCAGCTCGTGTGCTTGGTACAACCAGAGTCAATAATCCAGGCCAAAATGCCAGCAATGACGAGGTGAACGCTTTCCATTGTACACATCGCAATTTCGTCATGTTCAACTTCACCTGAACTGATGTTGGGACGGCTGCTGTTGTTGGAGTGATCACCAGACGGTAGTATGTTGTCTGCTGTAGAGCCAATAGTCGGTGTGATTGTAGTTATATTTGAAAGTCCACCACTCAGAGCTGCTGCTACACCGGCAGCAAGGGCTGAAATCATAGTAGGATCCAGTGCCAGAAGAGCCTAATGTTGTGGTGGGCATTTCTTTTTGGGGCACATCCTGTTGATATGTCCTTTCCCTCCACAATGCCAGTACTGAACATGGGCCAGTGATCTGGTTCCACGCCCACCAAAAGGTCTACTGTTGCCTGAGCCTGAACCAGTTTGTCCTCTTTGATGTGAAGGGTAAAACGGTAGATTTTGAACTTGCTGGTGCTGTTGCGTAGCCAAGTGAGAGCCCATGTGAGAATTATTCTTGTTGGAGTACCTGAAGCCTTAAAATCTGGCGGCAAGGGCATTGTCAACTGAACCATTTTTAGCTGCCCATTTTTCCTCTTCTCGGATGAGAGTATCACAAACTCGTTCCAATGTCAATTTGAAAGTGTCAGCCGTGATAACTCCCTAGTTCAGTGATCCGCTGTTTGAGGACACTCCTTGAGAGCTGCTGCTAGAGCCCCCTTGAGAACTGCTGCCGCCATTTCCAGCGTTGGGATTTGGTTGCAACGCTTGAATGGCTGTATTCACAGCCGTTTCTACTACTGCGGAAAAATCGTGTCCTTGATTCTGGAGAGCCTCCATGGAGCTGATAGTGTGTTCGAAGCGTGCTGGTAGGCTGCTGAGTAGTCTTGTTATGATGATGTCTTCATGAACTTTGTGGTTCATAGCCAAAAGTCGTTCAACGAGAGACTTCAGATGGTTAATATGATATTCAACTCTTCCTGCATCTTCCATGTGGAGTCTGTAAAACTGCTCCCACAGTCGGCATTGTTTGCTGAGTGTGATCTTAGTGTATCTGTCAGGCAGTTTTTTCCATGCCATTCTTGGATCCAAGTCTGTGTTGCCTTCTCTCAAGATAGGTTTGAGTCGTTCTGAAACTTGCATTGCCAGGATAGCAAATGCCTGATCCTGACGTCGTCTCCATATCACCCTTTCTTCGGCTGTTGCTCCCGATGCTAGGATTTCAGATGGTGGATCGGAGACAACTCCCCACAGTCGTTTTGCCAGAAAAACCATCTTCATGTTGAAGGCGAACTCATGATAGTCATCACCATAAAACGTAGTAAGGCGAAATGAGTCACCAAGTCCACTTCCTGTAGCCATTTTTGTCCGTCTTGTTCAAGATGCAGGATCGTTGGCAGTTCAGCTGTGCATTTTCCAGTGTCAAGCCACGTCCAGGCTTTGACACAACCAGTCCTGAAGGTCAAGAACAGCGGTCCTGCTCTGATACCAAATGTTGAAATTGAGTGAGATCGGTTTAACCGCTGGAGACTTCAATCAGAACAAATGCGTAAAGAATCCGACACCAGTCACCACGTTACTTCCTCTTGGATGAATACCCAAGGATCAGGTGACATTCAAGAGGTAGAGTAAGTCACACTGAATTGTAGCCCAAGTGACTATGAATCACTACAAACAATTAGAGTACAAAATGGTCTAGTCTAGACTAAATACCGGTGCTTCCACCACTTCGCTCTTGCGCTGCTGCTTTGTGCACGTCGGTCCCCATACACGACAACCAGGTGCTTTGACTGCCGGCGCTGCCTTTGTCTTTGTGTTCTCCTCGCATGAGCTAACTCGCTTCATCTCCATCGCACCGTCCATCCGATCTTTACATAGATTGTGCAAGGCGTTGCTTTAAGAATACAGGAGATAAACATGCGAAAGTCGCTGACCGTCGACCAGGTGTGATCAACCATCCGCAATGCATGTTGGCTCGGCTGCCCGTGATCCAGAGTCCGAGAGGTGTCCGGTCTGCACTTGTATACTGTCAGCATCGATGTGCCACATCAGCAGCATCTCGGTCTCGTAGTTCCGGAAGTCAGCGCACACAATTGTGCATTCTTCGACACAACATATACTGCCGGTACCGCATGTCCTTGTCGAAAAACAGGTACCATGGGACAGTGGAGGCATGGGACTACCCTCTCTACTGACCCTCCCCCCCAAACAGGTTGAGCAGATATCTGTAGGTAGCATAGGGCACGGAGGGCTAGGGGAGAGAATGGTAGTCCTTCCCTAACCCTCTGTGGTTTTTGCCATTGGAACATATGCCCTTTTCAACATAAGTTAAAGTCACTTGGTAAACTTTGTGGTCATGGTCAGTGGCACACTCCAACTTTGTCAAGGCATTGCGCACAATAGCCACACCAAGCCACCGGTGTTTTACCCTGTTTGTACCTGCAAGATCATGCATAATACATCTTCACTGTGATTGGACACTCTGACCGTGGCTGACTCGTGTTATGATGAATAGAAGTAAAGTCACTTGGATACATTTGTGGTCATGGTCAGTGGCACATGCCCACTTTGTCAAGGCATTGCACATAATAGCGACACCCATCCGCCATTATTCTACCTTGTTTCTACCTGCAAGGTCATGCCCATTATATCTGCACTTTGATTGGACACTCAGACTGTGGCTGACTTGCGTTATGATTCATAGTCCTTTAATGTACTTGGTAAACCTTGTGGTCATGGACAGTGGCACATGCCAACTTTGTCAAGGCATTACGCACAATAGCCGTGCCAAGCCACCGGTTGTTTTCCTTGTTTATACCTGCAAGGTCATGCATGTTAGAGGTGCGTTTTGATTGGGCTCTCTGACCGTGGCTGACTTGTGTTATGATTCGTAGAAGTCAAAGTCACTTGGTAAACTTTGTCGTCATGGTCAGTGTCACATGCCAAATTTGTCAAGGCATTGCGCACAATAGCCACACAGAGCCAAAAGTATTCTACCTTAAATTGCACCTGCCAGATCATGCCTAGTACATCTGCACTGTGATTCGACACTCTGCCCGTGGCTGACTCGTGTTATGATTCATAGCCGTATAAGGTACTTGGTAAACTTTGTGGTCATGGTCAATGGCACATGCCAACATTGTCAAGGCATTGCGCACAATAGCCGTGCCAAGTCACCGGCTTTTTACCTTGTTTATACCTGCAAGGTCATGCATATTAGATGTGCATGGTGATTGGACACTCTGACCGTGGTTGACTCGTGTTATGATCAATAGAAGTAAAAGTCACTTGCATACATTTGTGGTCATGGTCAGTGGCACATGCCAACTTTGTCAAGGCATAGCGCAAAATAGCCACACCAAGCCACCAGTATTCTACCTTGTTTATACCTGCAAGGTCATGCATATTAGATGTGCATGGTGATTGGACACTCTGACCGTGGTTGACTCGTGTTATGATCAATAGAAGTAAAAGTCACTTGCATACATTTGTGGTCATGGTCAGTGGCACATGCCAACTTTGTCAAGGCATAGCGCAAAATAGCCACACCAAGCCACCAGTATTCTACCTTGTTTGTACCTTTAACATCATGCCTCGTACATCTGTATTGTGATTGGACACTCTGACCGTGGCTGTCTTGTGTTATGATCAATAGAAATAAACGTCCCTTGGATGTATTTGTGGTCACGGTCAGTGGCACATGCCAACTTTGTCAAGGAGATGCGCAGAATAGCCACACCGAGCCACCAGTATTCTACCTTGTTTATACCTGCAAGGTCATGCCCAGTATATCTGCATTGTGATTGGACACTCTGACTGTGGCTGACTTGTGTTATGATCCATAGCCGTTTAATGTACTTGGTAAACTTTGTGGTCATGGTCAGTGGCACATGCCAACTTTGTCAAGGCATTGCGCGCAATAGCCGTGCCAAGCCACCGGTTTTTTACCTTGTTTATACCAGCAAAGGTCATGCATATTATATGTGCATTTCGATTGGGCACTCTGACCGTGGCTGACTCGTGTTATGATTCGTAGAAGTCTAAGTCACTTGGTTAACTTTGTCGTCATGGTCAGTGGCACATGCCAACTTTGTCGATGCATTGCGCACAATGGCCACACCGAGCCACCAGTTTTTTACCTTGTGTATACCAGTAAGGTCATGCCCAGTATATCTGCACTCTGATTGGACACTCTGACCGTTGCTGACTCGTGTTATGATTCATAGCCGTTTAAGGTACTTGGTTAACTTTGTGGTCATGTTCAGTGGCACATGCCAATTTTCTCAAGGCATTACGCACAATAGCCGGGCCAAGCCACCAGTGTTTTAACTTGTGTATACGTGCAAGATCATGCATATTAGATGTGCACTGTGATTGGGTACTCTGACCGTGGCTGACTCGTGCAATGATTCGTAGAAGTTAAAGTCACTTGGTAAACTTTGTGGTCATGGTCAGTGGCACATGCCAACCTTGTCAAGGCATTGCACACAATAGCCACACCGAGCCACCAGTAATCTACCTTGTTTGCACCTTCAAGATCTTGCCTAGTACATCTGCACTGTGATTGGGCACTCTGACAATGGCTGACTCGTGTTATGATCAATAGAAGTAAAACTCACTTGGATACATTTGTGGTCATGGTCAGTGGCACATGCCAACTTTGTCAAGGCATTGCGCACAATAGCCACACCGAGCCACTTGTATTATAGCTTATATGTGCAAGGTCATGCCCAGTATATCTGTACTGTGATTGGACACTCTGACCGTGGCTGACTCGTGTTATGATTCATAGCCGTTTAAGGTACTTGGTAAACTTTGTGGTCATGGTCAGTGGCACATGCCAACTTTGTCAAGGCATTGCGCACAATAGCTGTGCCAAGCCACTGGTTTTTTAACTTGTTTATACATGCGCGGTCATGCATATTAGATGTGCACTGTGATTGGGCACTCTGACTGTGACTGACTCGTGTTACGATTCGTAGAAGTTAAAGTCACTTGGTAAACTTTGTGGTCATGGTCAGTGGCACATGCAAATTTTTTCCAGGCATTGCGCAAAATACCGTGCCAAGCCACCAGTTTTTTACCTTGTTTATACCTGCAAGATCATGCATGTTAGATGTGCACTGTGATTGGGCACTCTGCCCATGGCTGACTCGTGTTACGATTCATAGAAGTTAAAGACACTTGGTAAACTTTGTGGTTATTACGCAAAATAGCCACACCAAGCCACCGGTGTTTTACCTTGTTAGCACCTGCAAGATCATGCCTAATATATCTGCACTGTGATTGGACACTCTGACCGTGGCTGGCTCGTGTTATGATCAATAGACGTAAACGTCACTTGGATACATATGTAGTCATGGTCAATGGCACATGCCAACTTTGTCAAGGCATTGCGCACAATAGCCACACCGAGCCACCAGTATTCTAACTTGTTTATACCTGTAAGGTCATGCCCACTATATCTGCACTGTGATTGGACACTCTGATTGTGGCTGATTCGTGTTATAATTCATAGCCGTTTAATGTACTTGGTAAACTTTGTGGTCATGGTCAGTAGCACATGCCAACTTTGTCAAGGCATTGCGCACAACAGCCGTGCCAAGCCACCGGTTTTTTTACCTTGTTTATATAAGCAAGGTCAGGTATATTAGATGTGTACTATGATTGGGCACTCTGACCGTGGTTGACTCGTGCTACGATTCGTAGAAGTTGAACTCCCTTGGTAAACTTTGTGATCATGGTCAGTGGCACATGCCAACTTTGTCAAGGCATTGTGCACAATAGCCACACCGAGCCACCAGTATTCTACCTTGTCTATACCTTCAAGATCACGCATAGTACATCGACACTGTGATTGGATACTTTGACCGTGGGTGACGCGTGTTATGATTCATAGCCGTTTAAGGTACGTGGTAAACAGTGTGGTCATGGTCAGTGGCTCATGCCAACGTTTTCAAGGCATTGCGCACAATGGCCGTGCCAAGCCACTGGTTTTTTACCTTCTTTATACCTGCAAGGACATGCATATTAGATGTGCACTTTGATTGGGCACTCTGAATGTGGCTGACTCGTGTTACGATTTGTAGAAGTTTAAGTCACTTGGTAAACTTTGTGGTCATGGTCAGTGGCATATGCCAACTTTGTCAAGGCATTGCGCACAATAGCCACACCGAGCCACCAGTATTCTACCTTGTTTATGTCATAGTAAAGCGAAGATGACCACAACCAGGTCATGGTACCTTACTGGGATGTTGGAGGGAATACTCTCAATAAAGGTTCAGCTTCGGCACGATGGTTCGTGCCAAAGCTGAACCACCTCGGTGATAGCTCCAAAGAATCCGTCAACGGTCACCAACCGACCAACGGACACTCGATCGAGTCATCCCATAATAAAGTGACACATGTCACCCGCGTCCGACTAGCGGCAAGAAGCTGTTGTCTTGTTCGTTAGTTCTGTTGTGCCTTTTATACAGAGAATGTTCATTCCCTCAAGTTAACAAAAACAGATATGCCCATCCAATTCCCCTCTGGTTCCACGGCTTCGCCACCGTGTCTCCGCTCTGCTCGTACTTCGCATCTCCTGCCTTCACTAGCCTCTCACAACTCTCAACTCTTCGCTCTGTCACTCTCACTCCTTCGCTCAGTCCGCAACCAATCATCACTCATTTTACTCTCAGGCTCCCTCTCCCTCTCTCTCTACCTCATCTCAGCCCCTATCAAGCTCCGCACTAACTCCTTCGGACCGCTCTCGCTTACGTCACTTTGGTGACGGCCTTGTACTTGATTCGACGCTTCGGCTTGCTTTTGCCACTACTGCTCTCATGCCTGTATTCTTCTGACATGGTATCAGAGCATCAGGCGACATCACCTGGTGCCCCGTGACCGAGTCATCGCTCTGCCATCACCGTTGTGTCCTCTTTTGAGTCTGCCCACCTCTGCCGCCGTTACCACCACTTCGCGCCTCTTCGCTTCATAAGCAGCTGTCATCAGCAGCACCGCTTGAAGTGCTCCTCGCGCTGAAGCACGGCCTCATCATCCCAAGGAAGCCCTACGCTTAGTCCGCGTCCGTGGCCAACAATTGGTGACCAGCCAAACACAACAGCCGCAAGCAGCTCCCGAGCCGTCGCCTACTGTCAACTTCTGAGAAGCTTCTTGCCGCCCGCCATCTGCTACCTCTCATCACCTTGGTCGTCGCAAGTGCCTCTGCCCTTCTCCTCTCCCCTCGTCAACCTCATCTGCTCCATCTGCCCAATCGGCATCAGTCTCCTCGCATCCGTTGTGTCACGTTGCATCCTCGCACTGCCTTCTCGTGTCATGAGCAGCAGTAGTGCAACTCTCGCCGTCACGACATCGGACACCTCCAGTCTTCCTGCACCCATTGCAAGCCAACGGGGGAACAAGCCGTCACTCTCCTGACATCAGCGGGCCAGTGTCCCTGCTCGCCGTATGACTTTCTTTGCTGCAACCGACTTCCTCTAGCTGCGAGGATATCGGACACCACCGGTCTTCCTGCTATTCGGTCTCCGGCCAACAGGGGAACAAGCCGTCACTCTCCTGATTAGCGGAGTACTCGGTTGCCTCACCCGTGCTTCCCACCGCGCCACCATCCTCTGCCGCCCGCACCCTCCATCCTCCTCCTCCGGACGTCCTCCTCATCATCACCAGCCTTCCCCTCTTTCATCCTTGTGTCATCACCACCTTCCTCTCCTGTCCTCACCCCTCCTCCTCAACGGTCTTCTTGGAGCCACCCTCGGTATCATCCGCGTCGCCTTCACCTCAGCCTTCATCATCAGCGCACGTGGTTCCGCCCCTGCGCCCACTCAACCATTCGTTGCCTGCGCATTCTTTTGCTTCGCTTCCGCATCAGATCGGCACAAGGATCCACCCGGTCGCATCACCCTTTTCGCGACGACCTGCACCCACACCGAAAGCTTTCTCAGCGCACGTCGTTTCGCCCCTGCGCCCACTCTTATTTCATCAACTTCCACCTTTTCAGCATCCGCATCTGTGACCAGCACAAGGACATGCACGAGCTCGCTGCCCGCTTCGCATCAGCCTGCACCCAAGCCGGCAGCAGATTTCTCGCGGCGCGTTGGCTCCTGCCTTCCCCTTGCCGCATTCTACTCCTCTAATCCGCAGCGCACGTGGTTTTGCCCCAGCGCCCACTCACTTGTAAGCCGTCTCCACCTCCTTCCGATCGCTCCAGTATCGTTAGCTTGGCACAAGGATCTGCCTGGTCGCTTCGCTCGCTCTGTGACGACCTGCGTCCACGCCGAAACTTCCGCGATGCACGGGGTTCGCCCCTGCGCCCACTCCATCTGCATCATTTTGTCGCTCAACATCAGCTCAGCCCCTCCGCTCAAAACAGGACTCCACTCAGTCACATCAGTGCCGCTTCATCAGCCCTTCCCCTTTCCATTCCAACACCATCAGCTCTGCTCCACTACCTCTGCCAGCAACTTTTGCCCTCCTCCTTAATACTCATCCGCATCTGCCAGCTACGTCCTGCCAACCGCACGATGCCCCCAT
>SZWC01000771.1:304773-343569 GCA_023375785.1 Penium margaritaceum | reverse complement strand
AGAACGCTACGCCGTCTGAACCTAGAGATGCAGAATCTCAAGCCGGACGCTACCACTGGTCACACACACAAGTCCGGCACCGATCGGTGGACAGGAAATACAAAACATGCAAATCGGGCTCAAGAGCCAGTCCACCGAGAAAACTCTAGCGTCTGTAGAAAAACCGCAAAGCACCCCGGCAAGCACCCAGGGCGTCGTGGCAGCTCTCTGCCAGCTGCTGGTGGATGGAGCCACCACTCGTCGGTGCTCCGGTGCCAGCTGCATCTGCATCAAGGATAGACTGCAGAAAACCTGCAGGAGGTCCAAGACAGCATCCACGATGCTGGGGCAGTCGTCGGTCAGCTCCGAGTGGAGGTCCACCACCTGCCGACGCGTCGGTGTCTCCGTGGTCCGCATCCGGGATCATGTCGTCGCGCTCTCCAGTAGCGCTGCTCTCCTTGCCGTCGCTCGTGACAGGTGGAAGCCACACACACCAACAACAGGTACAAACCACCTTGTACCGGGGTCTCGACCACAGAGAGAGTGTACAACCTGTCTGAAACAATATGCAGTCAATCTCTATGGGGTCTCCCGGAGCACTGGCACAAACCACCAAGTGCCCAGGTCTCGACCACCGAGAAAACTCTATCAGACATGCACGCATGAACTGAGCTGCTAGAATGCATCACACGTATCACGGAGGGAGTAAGGTAGCCATTGGAGAACAATCAGCACAAGCTAGGAGGCTCTCTCTGCACAGGACTACATGACAATTCAAAGCCCATACACCTTCCTAGCACTGCTGTCGCTGGCGTGGCAGTACAAGCTGGCCAGCTAACTCATTAGCACACACAGGTGGAGGTAAGGACAACAAGGGGTTGGCTAGGGACACAAACACAAGTGTTCGAAGCTACAAATGTTGAAATTATGCAGAGAGAGATGACAACTGAGACGTGAGCAACCTAAATAGTGTCACGGTCCTAGTAAATGCACACACATGCGGTGCACAAAGGCGCTGTTCTCCAGCAAGACAAAACAGTGGCAAAACACAGTTTTGGCCATAACTCCCTGCAGACACGTCAGAACGACGGGCCGTTTGAACCAGGATGACGGCATTGACGAGATCTACGTCCTGATAGGCTGCACGCCTATGTGCTGTCCCTCAGCATGAATACAAAAAACACGAGAGTCTTATGCGCACCCGTCGCCGCCGGCCGCAGGTCTTCTACCACCGTCGCCAGTCTCAGGGATCTGCACGTGAATGGACATGAGCTGAGGGGTCACCGTAAGCAGTGCACGACACACACAACAACACTCCCCCATGACCGGAGAGCGAAACACGTCCATGCACATGCAGACACTAACGATGTACAAAGCAGGAAACACAAAACCGCTGCAGGCAGCAAGCACAGCACATGCAAGGTGGCACATGAGGAATCAACCTGCAACAGGGATGGGGCAGAGTCCCACGGAACGAGTGGCCGCATGAAACTTCGAACGACCTAGAGCCTTGGTCAAAAAATCCGCGCACTTCCTGTCAGTGTCCACGTGGATGACTCGGATCTTTTCACGATCGACCAGATCACGCACGAAGTGGTGCTCGGCATTTATGTGCTTTGTGTGTGCATGGAACACACCTGAGTTCTTGGCTATGGCCTCCGCGCTCATGTTGTCATATTGGAGAACCACACGGGGAATGGACTGACGCAGTTCACGCAATAGACGGACGAGCCAGACACACTCCGCTGCACCGGCGCCTAGAGCAACATACTCTGCCTCAGCAGTGCTGCGTGCGATGCAGTCCTGCTTCCCACTGTGCCAGGACACTGCACTGCCTCCAATGAGAAAGATGTAGCCGGTGCGGCTCTTGCCAAGTGGACTCCATGCCCAATCATTGTCTGTGTACCCATTGAGCACAAGAGACACCTGCTCGCGAAAGCACAAGCCGAAGCGTGCGGTGGACAAGATGTAGCGCACACACCGGATAACGGCCTCTAGTGTTCGCTGGCGTGGAGCCTGCAAGAAGTGGGCGAGCAAGTTGACAGTGAAGGCAAAGTCGGGCCGTGTCGTGGTGGCCAAGTGCATGAGTGAGCCAATGACTCGCAGGTACAGGGTCACATCGAATGGCTCCCCTAGGTCAGATGGGTCATCCACATTCAATGCAGCCTGCCCCTCAGGGGTCATGGGAGTGGAGGCCGTGCAGACGGCAGCGAGGAGGTCGGAAAAGCGCTCCCCCACAGTCTCTGCGTAGAGTCCCTGATGGACTCGGAGTGTACGGCGGACACGATCGCGCACGATCTCCATCCTCAGAAAGACAGAGGCCTCACCAAGATCTTTCATCTTGTAGGCTGAGGTGAGAATGACCTTGGCAGCGTTCACTGTTCCCAGGTCGGGCGAGGCGATCAGAAGATCGTCCACGTAGACAAGGATGGCAGGGAGCGGTGCTGGGGATTGTGAGAGAAACAGGGAAGGGTCAGCATCAATCTGAACGTACCCGGCTCGTCTCAGCGTACTGGTGATCTCCTGATTCCAGCAGCGAGGTGACTGTTTCAAGCCGTACAAGGCCTTTCGCAGTCGGTACACGCGACCGGTACCATCCTCCAATCCGGGTGGCTGAACCATGTAAATCTCCTCCTCAAGGTCCCCGTTCAGGAACGCGTTATTGACATCCATTTGATGGAGTTCCCAGTCTTGCTGTGCCACCAGGCTCAGCAGTGTGAGCGTGATCGTCATCTGGCCAACAGGAGCAAAGGTCTCGGTGTAATCAACGCCAGGGACCTGAGAGAAGCCCTTTGCTGTCAGGCGTGCTTTGTAGCGCTGCACAATGCTGTCTGGTTTTAGCTTCTTGCGGAGAACCCACTTGGCCTTGATGGCCTTGCAGTTCTTCGTCAAGTCCACTAGCTCAAAGACGCCGTGCTCTCGGATGGCATCGAGCTCAACCTGGCAGGCAGCGCGCCACTGCTCTGCGTCGGGGGCTGACAAAGCCTCAGGTAGGCTGGTGGGATCGGGAGACAGCACTGGTGCACTGCGTGTAGCCAAGGCATACGCCGCAGAGGGAGGGTCGACTGTCACCATGGACTCAGCGGCATCAAGAGCAAGACCGCGCTCATGAGCAAATAGTGCTATACCAGTGGCACAGTCAGTGTGGACCTCAGCAATTCCGCGAGCACTCAGGCCGAGGGCCTTCGTGCCTGGGTCATCGCTGACGATGCTGCGCGTGGGGCGTGGGCGGAGACGTCCGCTGGGTGTCCGTGTGTAGGGGTCTGATGGGGCAAGAGCAGTGGGCGTTGCTAACTCACATGTCGGTGTGGAGTGCCCAGTAGGCGAGGCTGGTGAGGCCTCAATAGTCGAGGACGGGCCCACGGTAGACGCAGGCATGTCCGCGGTCGGAGGCAGGGACGGCTCAAGGCCAGACACGGGCGTAGACGCAGGATCCGCCAGAGCCTCAAACACGGAAGCAGGCACGGGATCAGGCAGAACCGCAGGTGTGGAGGCAGACTCGGAGGCAGACTCAGACATGGGCGAGAGCGGACAGTCGGAGATAGAGGAGCAAGCCGCAGATGGGCTAGGGCTGGAAGTGCTAGTAGGCACAACTTCTGGGGACAGCCCCTGGGGTGTCGGCGACGAAGTGACCGTACTGGACGAGGGCACTATGCCAACCGTGCCAGGAGCCTCCCCCACACTACGGGGTCCGGCACACCCAGGGACATGAGCATCACGTAGATCGTGGATGCGGGCAAGGTCGCGGAAGGTGAGATGCTAAAAGAAGAGAGCGTCACGGGAATCCACGATGCGGCGTCGCTCATGGCACCAGAACCGCCATGCCTTTGACGGCGGGGCGACGCCAACAAAGGCGCAGATGCAGCCCTGTAGAGAGAGCTTGCTCCCATGCTGCTCCGGTAGTGGCTCCACTGGAGGCAACCTCAACCTACAGTCCTACTTGGCGTGTCCGTAGACCGCCAAGTGTCATCCTCAAGGCAGGCTCCAGTAAGCCTCCTAGAAGCTTCCTATCCCAGTTTGGGCCACAAAGGAAATTACAACCATCACAGGATTTGAACCTGTAATCTATGGATTGAAACTCGGGTGCCTATTCCACCTAGGCCACAAGGGTATGGTACCAACGATGATCCAGAGGGGACATACCCATTATGAGCAATGCATTCCTTGCCAATCTCAGAACAGACCAAGGGGACGTACTCCATAGAGAAGTGCATGCCTTGTCTTTCTGTGCAACCAGCAAGCTAGGCAATGGACAAGTTGCATACCATTGCAACAAATCTCTCATTTACACCTTTGTCCATCTGTCGCTCACTGGGCTCCATCGATGCGTGAGAGTTTTGCATAGGCCTCGGCAGCCAACGTGCACCCTGTTATGTGGGAGTGTTGAGTCTCGTTGATGGACATCACAAGTATGGCCAGAGCCATGTTGTTCTTCATCGCCCATGCTGCAACGTCAGCCACATGCGTCGTCACCGTCGCATCGATGGGTGCTTTCTCAGTCCTTTTTAGGATGTCAAGGTAGCCACACACGTTCATGACAATCTCAAACTGCCATTTCCACAAGGGAAAACCTGTCCCCGTGAATTTGGACATACCCGCCTCAAGGCGGGCTTGAGTCGGATCCGCCATTTTTGACACTTGCTCGGCTTCTCTGCTTCGCTGCTACTCTACTGCATTGAGGCCGATGAGGCTGATGAGGCTGCTGACTGGGACCGTTGTCAAAGGTGCAGTTGGTTTTGTTGCATACCCCTCCCGCCGATGATTGCCTAAGGCAATGGTGCCATCGTGAGAGAACAGACTCGGGGTCGTACCACCTTCTAAAAAGGGGAATAGGTTAATCTCGTTGGAGCTCGAGGGTCTTGTCCAACATGGACAGAGCTATTCCTCGTCCCCTAGTCCACCACGTCAAGCACCCTACCTGAAGAAGCCGATGGAGCCGATGGAGCACATGGAGCCGTCCGATGTTTGTGTCCCTGTTGTACCTGTGCGCCCTGCAAGATCACGCGCTAGTTGGTCTTGGAAGCGTGCCTTACAACCAGAAGTGTGGGGCCATAACCCTTTGTCAATGCGCCGGATAGCAACAGTCTAGAAAACGGGTCCCAACATGGGAGGCTGCGAACCGCTCTTGGTATTGCAATCAAGAAAACATATCGCCCTCGAACGAGGGATCCACACTTTAGGTTTGTTTGGTTTGCAACCTCACGAAGTCCGCATGTTGGTCTTTAGTGTCTACCTTTGGTTGGACACTCTCTGAGGAGTCTCAAAGGCAAGAACTATAAATGGATGCATGCAGAGTATAGGTTTTTATACTTGCTGAGCTTTGCTAAAGCCTCTACTTGCAGCAGCTCCACTGGAGCCATCCTCAACCTACAGTCCTACTTGGCGCGTCCTTAGACCGACAAGTGTCATCCTCAAGGTAGTCTCTAGAAAGATTCCTAGAAGCAACCTGTCCCAGTTTAGGCCACAAAGAAATTTGCAGTCGTTGCGACATTTGAGCCCACAACCTACCGTTTGAAACTCCGGTGCCTATTCCAACTAGGCCACAAAGGTATGATACTTATGATGATCGAGAGGGGACATACCCATTATGGGCAGTGCATTCCTGGCCCATCTCATAACAGACCAAGGGGACGTACTCCATAGAGCAGTGCATGCCTTGTATTTCTGTGCAACCAGCAAGCTAGGCAGTGTACAAGGTGCATACCATTTCAACAGCAAGTAGGGCACAACTAGGGTGAACTAGGGTGCAACTAGGGTGCACCTAAGGCGTAGCTAGTGTCCAATTGCGGCGCAAGAACGGCGCAACTAGGGTCCAACTAGGGTACAACGAGATTGTAACTAGGGCATAAGTACGGTCCAACTAGGGCATAGCTAGTGCCCAATTGAGGTGCAAGTGGGGCGTAACTAAGACACATCCAGGGCGGAAGTAAGACGGAAGTATGGCACAAGTAGGGCGCAATTAGGGCACATCTAGGGCTAAAATAGGGCGTAACTAGGATGCAAGTAGGGCGCAACTAGGGAAAAAGTAGGGCGCAACTAGGGCATAAGTAGGGCGCAAGTAGGGTGCAAGTAGGGTGGAAATAGGGCACTAGAAGGGCGCAAGTAGGTCGCAACTAGGGAGTAGCTAGTGCCCAAGTGAGGCACAACTAGGTCGCAACATGGGTAAAAGAAAGGCACAACTGAGGCGCAACTATGGCACAACTAGGATGAAAGTAGGGCGCACTTAGGGTACAACTAGGGTGCAAGGAGGGCACAACTAGGGGGCAATAAGGGCACAACTAGGGCATAGCTAGTGCTTAACTAAGGCTCAACTGGGGTGAAACTAGGACACACCTAGGGTACAAGTATGACATAACTAGGGCACAACTAGGGTGAAACTAGGACGCAACTTGGGAACAACTAGGTCGTAAATAGGATACAGCTAGGGCAACTACGGTACACCCAGGGCTTTAATAGGGCACAACTAGGGTGCAAGTAGGGTGCAACTTGGGCACGACAAGGGTGTAACTAAGGCGCGACTAGGGCGCAACTAGGGTGCAACTAAAGCGCAACTGGGGTGCAAATAGTGTGGAACTGAGGCGCAACTAGGGCACAACAAGGGTGCAAGCATGGCGCAAGTAGTGCACAACAAGGGCATAACTAAAGCGCAACTAGGACGCAACTAGGCCACAACTAGGCCGCAAATAGGCCGCAACTATGGCGCAACTAGGGCGTAACTAGTGTGCAAGTAGGACGCAACTAGGGTGGAATTAAGGTGCAACTATGGCTCAACCAGGGCGCAATTAGTACGCAGGTATGGCACAACTAGGGTGCAACTAGGGTGCAACTACAACGCAAGTTGGGTGCAAGTAGTGCGAAACTAGGGCGCAAATAGGGAACAAGTAGGACGCAACTAGGTTACACCTATGGCGCAACTAGGGTGTAACTAGGGCGTAGCTAGTGCCCAGATTATGTTCAACTAGGGAGTAACTAGGGTGCAACTACGGCGCAAGTGGGGTGCAACTGGGGCGCAACTAGGACGCAACTAGGACACAACTAAGGCACAACTAGGATGGAAGTAGAACGCAAGTAGGGTGCAACTAAGGCGCAACTAGGGGAAAACACGGGTACAACTTGGGTGCAAGTAGGGCGGATCTATGGAGCAACTTGTGCGCAACTAAGGCCCAACAAGGGTGTAACTAGGATGCAACTAGGGTTCAACTAGGGCACAACTAGTTTCCAACTTAGGCACCACTAGAACACAACAAGGGCATCAGTAGGGCACAAGTAGGGTGCAACTAGTGTGCAACTAGGGTGCAACTAGGGCACAAATAAAGCGCAACTAGGGCACAACTAAGGAACAACTAGGGTACAACTAGGGCGTAGCTAGGGAATTACTAGGGCATAAATAGGGCACAACGAGGATGCAAGAAGGGTGCAACTAGAGCACAACTAGGGCACAACTAGGGAAAAAGTAGGACGCGATCAGAGCGTAACTATGGCACAAGTAGGATGCAACGAGGATGCAACTAGGGTGGAAAGAGGGCACAACTAGAGCGCAAGTAGGGCGCAACTAAGGAGCAAATAGTGTGTAACTAGGGTGGAAGTAGGGGGTAAGTAGGTCAAAACTAGAGCACAAGTAGGGCGCAAGTAGGACGTAACTAGGGCACAACCAGGGTGCAACTAGGGTGCAACTAGCGTGCAGATAGGAAGCACCTTGGGTGCAATTAGGGCACAATAAGGGTACAAGTAGGGCGCAAGTAGGACGCAAGTAGGGCACAACTAGGGCGTAACTAGGGGGCAACTAGAGTACAACTAGGGCACAACTAGGGCGCAACTAGGGTACAACTAGGGCACAACTAGGGCATAACTAGGGGGCCAGTAGGATGCAACTAGGGCGCAACTAGGGTGCAACTAGGGTGCAACTATGGTTAAACTAGGGCGCAACTAGGATGCAGCTCGGGCACAACTAGGGCGCAACTAGTGCGCAACTAGGGCGCAGCTAGGGCACAACTAGGCCTCAACTAGGGTGCAACTAGGACGCAAGTAGGGCACAACTAGGGCGCAAGTTGCGTGTAAGTGGGGCACAACTAGAGCAGATCTCGGGTGCAACTAAGGTGCAAGTAGGACGGAACTAGGGCGCAAGCAAGGGGTACGTGGGGAAAAACTAGGGTGCAACTAGGGTGCATCATTGGTGCCACAAGGACGCAACTAGGACATAAAAAAGGGTGCAACTAGGTCGTAACTAGGGTGCAACTAGGGCATAACTAGGGCGTAACTAGGGTGTAACTAGGGCGTAGCTAGGGCGTAACTAGGGCACAGGAAGGGTGCAACTAGGGTACAACTAGGGTGCAACTAGGGTGCAACTAGGGCGCAACAAGGGTGCAGGATGGGTGCAAAGAGGGTGCAACTAGGGTGCAACTAGGGCACAACAAGGGCGCAACTAGGGCGCAACTAGGGCGCAACTAGGGCACAACTAGGGCACAACTAGGGCACAACTAGGGTGCAAGTAGAGCGTATCTCTTGTCCAACTAAGGCGCAGGTGCGACGCAACTAGGACGCAATTGGGGAGAAACTAGGGTGCACGAAGGGCGCAAGTATGGCCCAACTAGGATGTAGCAATTGCCAAAGTGAGGTGCAAGTAGGGCGTAACAAGGGCATGGCTAGGACCGAAGTAGGGTAGAAATAGTGCAAGTAGATCTTAACTTGGGCGCAACTTGGGCACAATTAGGGTGCAAGTAGGGCGCAAGTAGGGCAAAGCTAGGAGACAACTAGGGCAAAACTATCACCCAACTAGGGCGAAACAAGGGTGCAAGTAGGACGCAAGTAGGGCACAACTAGGGCACAACTAGGGCACAAGTAAGACGTAACTAGGGAGTAACTCAGCTGCAGCTAGGGTATAGCTAGTGCCCAACTAAGGCGAAACTAGGATGCAACTTGGACGCAACGAGGACGCAAGTAGGGTGCAAGTAGGGTGCAACCAGGACACAGCTAGGGTGCGAGTAAGACGTAGCTATGGTTAAACTAAAGCGGAACTCAGACACAATTAGGGGGAAACTAGGGTGTAATCAAGGTGCGACTGAGGAGTAATTTGGGTGTAACTAGGGCATAACTAGAGTGCATGGAGGGGGCAACTAGGAAGAAACTAGGGTGTAGATAGGACAAAACTAGGGGGAACCTAGGCTGCAACTAAGACGCAACTAGGGTGCAACTAGGGCGGAAACAGGGTGCAACTAGAGTGCAACTAGGGCACAACTAGGTCAAAACTAGGGCACAAGTAAGATCAAACTAGGGCACATGTAGGGTGCAACTATGGTGCAACTAGGTTGCAAGTAGGGTGTAACTAGGGCAAAACTAGGGCACAACTAGGGTGCAACTAGGTTGCAAGTAGGGCATAACTAGAGCGCAACTAGGGTGCAACTAGGGTGTGACTAGGGTGCAACTAGAGCGCAACTATGGCGCAACAATGGTGCGACTAGAGCACAACTAGGGTGGAACTAGGGTGCAACTAGGGTGCAACTAGGGCGTAACTATGGTGCAACTAGGGTGAAAGTTGGGCGCAAGGAGGGCGTAACTACGGCGCAACTAGGGCACATGTAGGGCGCAACTAGGGTGCAACTAGGGCGCAAGTACGGTGCAAGTAGGAAAAAACCAGGATACAAGTAGGACGCAACTAGGGTGCAACTAAGGTGCAAGTAGGGTGTAACTAGGGTGTAACTAGGGCGCAACTAGTGCGTAAGTAGGGAGAAATTAGAACACAACGAGGGTCTGACTAGGGTAGAACTAGGGCACAACTAGGATGCAACTAGGGTGTAACTAGGCCGCAACTAGGGTTCAACGAGGGCGTAACTAGGGTGCAACTAGGGCGCAACTAGGGCGCAACTAGGGCGTAAGTAAGGCACATCGAGGGCAAACCTAGGGCGCAACTAGTGCGCAACTAGGGTGCAACTAGAGTGCGACTAGGGCAAAAGTAAGGCCCAGCTAGGAAGCAAGTAGGTTGCAAGTAGGGCGCAACCAGGGTGTAACTGGGGCGTACCCAAGGCACAACTAGGGCGCACATAGGGTACAATTTGGATGCCACTAGGGCGCACCTAGGGTACATCTAGGGCATAGCTAGTGCCCAACTGAGGTGCAGGTATGGCACAACGAGGGTGCAACAAGGATGCAACTAGGGCGCAAGTAGGGCACAAATAGGATCCAACTAGGAGGTAGCTGGTTCCCAACTGAGGCGCATGTAGGTCGCAACTAGGGGGCAACTACGGCAAAAGAAGGATGGAAGCAGGGCGCAAGTAGGGCGCAATCCGGGCACAACTAGGGTGGAACTAGGATAAAACTAGGGAAAAACTAGGGAACAACTAGGGCACAATTAGGGTGCAAGTAGGGCGCAAGTAGGAAACAACTAGGGTGCGAGGAAGGCACAACTAGGGCGTAACTAGGGAACAACCAGGGCGTATCCAGTGCCCAGCAGAGCCGCAATTAGGGCACAACTAGGGCGCAACTAGAGTGCAAGTAGGACACAACGAGGGTACAACTAGGGTGGAACTAGGGCGTGACTAGGGTGAACCTAGGGTGCAAGTAGGATGCAACGAGGGTGCAACTAGGGTAAAACTAGGACATAACTAGGGCGCAACAAGGGTGCAATAAGGGCGCAATTAGGGCACAACTTTGGTGCAAACGCTGTGCAACTAAGGCACATTTAGGTCGCAACTAAGATGCAACTAGTTTCCAACTGAGGCGCAAGGAGGGCACAACTAGAGCGTGAGTAAGCCGCAAGTCGGGTGCAGCTAGGACACAATTATGGCGTAATTAGGGTAAAGCTAAGGCGCAACTAGGGTGAAAATAGAGTGCAACTAGGGTACAAGTACGGCACAACTAGGGTGCAACTAGGGCGCAACTAGGGCGCAACTAGGGCACAACAAGACAGAAAAAGCAGGATACAACTAGGGCACAACAAGAAGGCAACTAGGGAGTAAGTAGGGCGCAAATAGGGTGCAACTAGCTTCTAAGTAGGGTGCAACTATTGTGCAATCAGGACGCAACTGGGGTGCAATTAGGGAGCAACTAGGGCGCAAGTAGGAAGCAACGTAGAGAGAACTAGGGCGCAACTAGGGCGCACCTAGGGCGCAACTAGGGTGCAACTAGGATGCGAGAAAGGTGCAAGTAGGGCGCAACTAGGACACTAGGGCGCAAGTCGGGAAAATGTAGGGCATAGGTAGGGCTCAACAAGGGCGAAACTAGGGCGCAACTAGGGTAAAACTAGTGGGAACTAGGGTGCTACTAGGGTGAAAGTAGGGCCCAACTAGGGTGCAACTAGGGCACAAGTAGGGCACAACTAGGGCTCAACTAGTGGGAAAGTAGGATGCAATTATGGCGCAAGTAGGACACAACTAGGGTTCAACTAGGGCACAACTAGTGTGCAATGAGGGCGCAACTAGGGTGCAACTAGGGTGCAACTAGGGTGCAACTAGGACACAAATAGGGCGCAAGTAGGGCATAACTAGGCCGCAACTAGGGCGCAACTAGGGCTCACCAGTGGCACAACTAGGAGGTAGCTAGTACCCAGCAAAGGCACAAGTAGGGTACAACTAGGGCACAATTAGGGTGTAGGCAGGGGGCAAGTACGGCCAAACTATGGGGTAAGGGTGCACCTAGGGCGTAACTAGGGCACAACTAGGACCCAACGAGTGTGTAGCTAGTGCCCAACAAAAGCGCAAGTACGGGGCAATTAGGGCACAACTAAGGCGCAACTAGGGCACAACTAGGGCACTACTAGGGTGCCCTAGTTTTGCCCTCATTGCACCGTACTTGTGTAAGTAGGGTGCAATGAGGGCGAAACTAGGGCATAGCTAGGGCGCAACTTGGTTGTAAGTATGGCGCAAGTAAGGCATAACTAGGGCACACATAGAGCACAACTAGGACACAAACAGGGCAAAACAAGGGTAGAGCTGGTGTCCAACTTGGGCGCAACTAGGACATAGCTAGGGTGAAACCAGGGTGCAAGTTGGGTGCAACTAGGACGCAACTAGGGTGCGATTAGGAAACAACTAGGGTGCAACTAGGTCGCAAGTGGGGCATAACTAGGGCGCAACAAGGGTGCAACTAGTGCACAACTAAGGAGCAACTAGGACGCAACTAGGACACAGCTAACGTAGAGATAGGCCGCACCTTGGGCGCAACTAGAGCGCAACCAGGGCACAACTAGGGCGCAACTAGGGTGCAACTAGGGCACAACTAAGGCACAACGAGGGTGTAACTAGGAAGAAACTAAGGCGCAACAAGGGAGCAACTAGGGCGTAAGTAGGGCGCAACAAGTGTGCAACTAGTGCCTTTGTTGGGTGCAAGAAGGGTGCAACTAGGGTGCAAGTAGGGTGCAAGTAGGGCATAACTAGGGTGCAACGAGGACACAACACGGATTCAACTAGGGTGCAACTAGGGTGCAACAAGGACGCAACTATGGCGCGAGAAGTGTGCAACTAGGACATAACCAGGGCACAACAAGGGTGAGTTAAGGAGAAACTAGGGTGCAACGAGGGTGCAACTACGGCGCAACTATGGTGTAGTGAGTGTCTAACTGAGGCGCTTCTAGGGCACAACTAGGAAGCGGGTAGGGCGCAAGTTGGGTAAAACCAGGGCGCAACTAGAGCGTAACTAGGATGAAACTAGGGTGCAACTAGGGCGCAAGGAGGGTACAACTAGGGCACAAATAGGATGCAACTAGGGTCCAACTAGGGCGCAGCTAGGGCCTAACTAGGGTACAACTAGGGCACAACTAGGGTGCAACGAGGGCTTAACTAGGATGTAAGTAGGGTGCAAGTACGACAGAATTAGGGCACAACTCGCACGAAACTAGGACGCAACTAGGGTACAACAAGGATTCAAGTAGGGCGCAAGTAGGACGCAACTAGATAGCAAATAGGCCAGAAGTAGGGCGCAAGAGTGGCCCAACAAGGGCCTAGCTAGAGCCTTACTGAGGCATAAGTAGGGAGCATCTAGGGCGCACTTAAGGCTGAAGTAGGATAGAAGTAAGGCACAAGTACAATGCAACTAGGGCGTACCTATAGCGAAACTAGGGCACAACTAGGGTGTAACTAGGGCAAAACGAGGACGCTACTAGGGCACAATCAAGGCACATGTAGGGTACAAGTATGGTGCAACTAGGGTGCAACTAGGGTGCAACTAGGGTACCACTAGGGCGCAACTAGGGCATAGCTAGAGCCCAATTGAGGCTCAATTAGGGTGCAACTAGCGCGCAAGTAGGGCGCAAGTAGGGTGCAAATAGGGCACACCTAGGGCACAACTCGGGTGCAAGTAGGGTACAACTGTAGTGCAACTAGGGCGCATCTAGGGCGTAGCTAGTTTCCAAGTAAGGCGCAACTAGGGAAAACTAGGTCCCAAGTAGGGAGAAAGTAGCGCACAACTAGGGCATAACAAGGGCCGAACTAGGCCACAGCTAGGATGCAACTACGACTCAAGTAGGGTACAAAAAAGAAGCAACTAGGACGCACCTAAGGTGCAACAAGGGCGCAACTAGGGCACAACAAGGGTGCAACTATTGCCTAATTAAGGCGCAACTAGGGCGCAAGTAAGGCGCAAGTAGGGTGCAACTAGGGTGAAACTAGGGTGCAACTAGGACGCACATAGGGCAAAACTAAGGCAAAACTATGATGTAACCAGGGGGCAAGTAGGGGACAAGTAGGATGCAAGTAGGGTACAACTAGTAGGCAACTAGGGTGCAACTCGGGCAGAACTAGGGAATAATTTTGGTGCAACTAGGGTGCAACTAGGGTGCAACTAGGGCGCAAGTAGGACGAAACTAGGATGCAACTAGGATGCAACTAGGGTGCACCTAGGGTGTAACTACGGCGCAACTAGTGCACAACTAGGACTCAAATAGGGCGTAAGTAGGGTGAAACTAGAACATAGGTAGTGGGCAACTGAGACGTAACGAGGGTACAACTAGTGCACAACTAGGTACAACTAGTGCAAAAGTAGGGTGCAAGTAGGGTACAACTAGGGCACAACTAGGGCGCAAGTACAGTCTAACTTGGACGTAGCTAGTACCAAACTGAGGCGGAAGTAGGGCGCAACTAGGGCGCAGCCAAGGCGGAAGGAGGATGGAAGTTGGGCACAAGAAGGCTACAACTAGGGTGCAACTAGGGTGCAACTAGGACACATGTAGGGCGCAACTGGGGTAAAACTAAGGTGCAACTTGGATGCAACAAGGGTGCAAGTGGGACGCAAGTAAGGCGCCACCAGGCCGCAAGTAGGACACTATCAAGGCCCAACAAGGGTGTAACTAGGGCGTCCTTAGTGCCCATCTGAGGTGCAACTAGAGCGCAATTAGGGTGCAACTAGGAAGTAAGTAGGGCGCAACTAGGGAAAATTTAGGATGCAACCAGGCCGCAACTCGGGTGCAACTAGGGTGCAAGTAGGTTAGAACTAGGGTACAACTAAGGTGGAACTAGGACGTGGATAGAGCCCAACTAAGGCGCAACTAGGGTTTAACTAGGGCGCAAGTAGGGCGCAACTAGGATTCAGCTAGCATGCAATTAGGACGGAATAAAGGCGCAGCTAGGGAGCAAGTAGGGTACAAGTAGGGCGCAACTAGGGTACAACTAGGGCGCAACTAGGGCGCAACTAGGACGCAACAAGAGCGCAAGTAGGGAGCCACTAGGACGTATCTAAGGCATAGCTAGAGCGTAGCTAGTGCCCAACTCCGGCACAACTAGTGTACAACTAGGGCACAACTAGGGAAGAAGTAGGAAAAAAGTTGGGCGCAACTAGGACGCAACTATGGGGCAATTAGGGCGCAATAAGGGCGCACGTATGGGGCAAGTAAGACAAAACTAGGGTGAAACTAGGGCGCCACCAGGGCACAACTAGGGTTCAAGTAGGGCGTAAGTAGGGCACAACTAGGTTGCAAGTAGGGTGTAGTAAGGGTGCAACTAGGGCACAACTGGGGCGTAGTGAATGCCCAATTAAGGCGCAACTAGGGCATAACTAGGGCCCAACTAGGGCCTTACTTTGGCGCAACTAGGATACAACTAGGGTGCAACCAGGGGGCAACTAGGGTGAAACAAGGGCGTAAGTGTAGCCCAACTAGGGTGCAACTAGGGGCGTAGCTAGTGCGCAACTGAGGCGCAAATAGGGCGCAACTAAGGTGCAAGTAGGACGCATGTAGGGCGCAACTGAGGCACAACTAGGGCGTAAGTAAGGTAGAACTAGGGTACAACTCGGGCGCAACGAGGGCGCAAGTAGGGCACAGGTAGCATGCATCTAGGGCGCAACTATGATAGAACTAGGGCACAACTAGGGCGCAACTAGGACACACCTAGGACGCTACTTGTTCCCAACTGAGGCGCAACTAGGGCGCAATTACGACGCAACTAGAGTGCAAGTAGGGTGCAAGTATGGTGCAACAAGGGCGCATCTAGGGCGTGAGTAGGGCGTAACTAGGGCGCAACTAGGGCGCAACTAGGGCGCAACTAGGGCACAACTAGGGTGCAACTAGGGTGCAACTAGGGCAAAACTCGGGTGCATCTAGGCCGAAACTTGGGCTCAACTAGGTCGTAACTAGGGCGCAAGTAGGGTGAACTAGCGCGCAACCAAGGTACAACTAGGGCGCAAGTAGGACATAACTAGGGTGCAACTATGGCGTAACTAGGGCGCAACTAGGGAGCAACTGGGGTACAACTCGGGCTTAACTAGCGTACAAGCAGGGTGCAAGTAGGGTACAAGTAGGGCTCGAGTACGAAGCAACTAGGGTTCAAGTAAGACACACCTGGGACACAAATAGGGCACAAATAGGGTGCAATTAGAAGTCATCTAGTGAATAATTGGGGCGCAACTAGGGCGTAGATAGAACCCAACTGAGACGCAAGTTGGGCACAACTAAGGCGCATGTTGGGATAAAATAGGGCACAATTAGGGCTCAAGTACGGCCTAACTAGGGCATAGCTAGTGCCAAACTGAGGGGCACGTAGGGCACAACAAGGGCGCAACTAGGGCGCAACTAGGGCAGAAGTAGGTAAGAAGTAGGGCATAAGTAGGGCGCAACTAGGGGCCAACTAGGGCGCAACTAGGGTACAATTAGGGTGCAACTAGGGCGCAACTAGGGTGCAAGTAGGGCAAAACAGGAGTAAAACTAGGGCACAACTAGGGTGCAACAAGAGCCTAAGTAAGGGGCATGTAGGGTGCAACTAGGCCACAAGTAGGGCGCAACTAGGACATAGCAAGTGCCCTAATGAGGCATATCTAAGGCACAAGTAGGATGCAACGAGGGTACAAGTAGGGAACAACAAAGGCGTAACTGGGGCACAACTAGGGCACAACTAGGGTGTAACTAGGGTGCAACTAGGGTGCAATTAGAGTGTAACTAGTGTCCAAAAGAGATGCAACTAGGATGCAACAAGGGCACAAATAGGGTGCAAGTAGGGCACAAGTAGAGCGCATCTAGAGCGTAACTAGGATGCGACTACGGTGCAAGTAGGGCACAAGAAGGAAGTAACTATGGCACAACTAGGGGGCAACTAGGGCGCAACTAGGGGGCAACTAGGGCGCAACTAAGATGCAACTAGGACGCAATTAAGGTGCAACTAGTATGCAATTAGGGTAAAACTAGGACGCAACTAGTGCCCAACTGAGGTTGAACTACGGTGTAACTAGGGCACAAGTAGTGCACAATGAGGGCATAACTATGGCGTAACTAGGGTGCAACTAGGGCACAACTAGGGTGCAACTAGGCTACAACTAGGGCGCAAGTAGGGCACGACTAGGGCGCAACGAGGGCACAACTAGGGCGCAAGTAGGGCACAACAAGGGCACAACTAGATCGCAACTAGGGCGCAACTAGGGTGCAATGACGGCGTAACTAGGGTGTAAATAGGGCACAACTAGGGTGCAACAAGGGTGCAACAAGGACGCAAGTAGGGTGCAAGTTGGGCAGAACTAGGACACAACTAGGGTGCAACAAGGGCAATCTGAAGCGCGACAAGGGCGCAAGTTGGGCGCACCTAGAAAACAACTAGGGTGCAAGTAGGGCGCAAGTAGGGCGTGTCTAGGATGCTAGTAGGGCAAAACTAGGGTGCAACTAGGGCGCAACAAGGGTGCGAGTAGGGCGTAACCAGCACACAGGTAGGATGCATCCAGGGCGCAAGTAGGGCGCAAGTAGGGTGTAACTAGGACGCAACTAGGGCACAACTAGGGCGCAACTAGGACTCAACTAGGGCACAACTAGGATGCAACAAAAGTGCAACTAGGACACAACTAGGGCGCAACTAGGGTGCAACTAAGACGCTACTAGTACCCAACTGATGCGCAACTTGGGTACAAGTAGGGTGCAAGAACGGCGTAACTAGGGCGCAACTTGGGCGCAACTTGGCCACAACTAGGGTGCAACTAGGGTGGAACAAGGGTTCAACTAGGGCGCAAGTGGGGTGCAACTAGGGTGCAACTAGGGTGGAAGTTGGGCGCAAGTAGGATGCAACAAGGTCGCAACTAGGGCAGAACAAGTGCGCAACAAGGACGCAAGAAGGGCGCAACAAGGGCGCAACTAGGGTGCAACTAGGGTGCAAGTAGGGCGCAAATAGGTCGCAAGTAGGGTGCAACTAGGGCGCAACTAGAGCCCAACTAAGGCACGCCTAGGGAGCAACTAGGGTGCAAGTAGGATGCAACTAGGGCGTAACTAGGGCGCAAGCATGCGCAACCAGGATGCAACTAGGACGTAACTAGGGTGCAATTAAGGTGCAACTAGGGCGCAACTAGGGCCAAACTTGGGCATAACTAGGGTGGAACTAGGACGCAACTAGGGCCCAACGAGGGTGCCATTAGGGCACAACTGGGGTGCAACTAGGACGTACCTAAGGTGAAAGTATGGCGCAACTAGGGCGTAGCCAGTTCTCAACTGAGGCGCATTTAGGGCGCATGAATGACGTAGCTAGGACTGAAGTATGCCGGAAGTAGGGCGCAAGAAGGGTGCAACTAACACATAACTATGGCATGACGAGGAAGCAACTAGGGCGCAACTAGGGCACAGGTAATGCAAAGTAGGATGCAACTAGGGCGCAAATAGGGCTTAAGTAGGGTGCAAGTGGGGCGCGATTAGGGCACAAACAGGGCACAACTAGGGCATAACTAGAGCGCAACGAGGGTGTAGCTATTGCCCAACTGAGGCTAAACTAGGGCACAACTAGGGCGCAATGTGGGCGCAACTTGGGTGCAACTTGGTCCCAACTTGGGCGCAACTCGGGCGCAACTAGGGCGTAGCTTCTATCCTACTGATGCGCAACTAGGGTGCAACTAAGGCGCAAGTAGGATACAAGTAGAGTGCAACTAGGGCACAACTGGGATGCAACTTGCGGACAACTAGGACGTAACTAGGATACAACTAGGGCACAACTAGGGTGCAACTAGGACGCAACAAGGATGCAAGTAGGGCGCGAGTATGACTGAACCAGGGCTCAACTAAGGCGCAACTAGGGTGCAACAAGGGCGCAACAAGGGCGCAACTAGGGTGCAACTCAGGCGCAACTAGCGGCAACTAAGGAGCAACTAGGGCGCAACTAGGGTGACACCAGAGTGCAAGTATGGACCAACTAGGGTGTATGTTGTTCAAGTGAGGCGCAAACAAGGCGTAACAAGGGCGCAGCTAGGGCAGAAGCAGGACGAAAGTGTGGCGCAAGTAGGGTGCAACCAGGGTGCAACTAGGGCGTAACTAGGATGCAACTAGGGTGTAACAAGGGTGCAACTAGGACAAAATAAGGGCGTAACTGGAGTGTAAATAGGGCATAAGTATGGCTCAAGTAGAGCGTAAGTGGGGTGCAACTAGGGCACTTGTAGGGCGCAACTAGGGCGCAACTAGAGCTCAGTTATGGTGCAACTAGGGCGTAACTAGGATGCAAGTAGGACACAACAAGGGTGCCACTAGGCGCAACTAGGGCACAAGTGGGGCACAAGTAGGGCTCAAGCAGGATACAAATAGGGCGCAACTAGGGCGCAACTAGGGCACATCTAGGACGCAACTAGGGCGCAACTAGGGCGCAACTACGATGCAACTTGGGTGCAACTAGGGCGGAAGTAGGGCACAACTAGAGCACATCTACGGTATAACTGGGGGTGCAATTAGGGCGCAATCATTACATTTTTAGGACACATGTAGGGTGCACGTAGAGCGCAACAAAGACGCATCAATTGCGAAAAAACGACACAACTAAGGCGCAAGAAGGACTAAACCAGGGAAATCTAGGGCACAATTAGGGCGCAACTAGTGTGCAACTACGAAGAAACTACGGCGCAAGTAGGGCGCAACTAGGGCACAAATGGGGCACAGCTAGGGTACAAGTAGGGCGCAATTAGGGAAAAACTAGGGGACAACTAGGACGCAACTAGGGCGCAACTAGTGCGCAAGTAGGGCGCAACTAAGGCACAAGTAGGGCGTAAGTAGAGCATAACTAGGGCGCAACTAGGGCGCAATTAGGGCGCGACTGAGTTATGGTTATTCACCCATACACTTGACAATTGGTGTATTTATAAGTGTATTACTGTGTACACACATTTTTTCAAAAATCATTGACATCGATTCATGTCACTTGAGCCCAGATACACATTCCTTATATAAGGCATTAGTTATCATGGATTGTATGTACTATGTACTAGTTTTTGTTAGAAGTCCATGTTCACTAATATGTTCAATTCCCAATATACTTGTCAATACACAGTTTTTGGGTGAGGTGATTGGTCATATATGGCGCGACTAGGGCGCAAGTAGGGCGCATCTAGGATGCAACTGGGGCACAAGAAGAGCGCAACTAAGGTGCAACAAGGGCGCAACTCGAGTGTTACTAAGGCCGAACTAGGCTGCAACTAGGGTACAACTAGGGCACAACCAGGGTGAAACTAGGAGGCAAGTATGGTCCAACTAGGGCGTAGCTAGTGTCCAACTGAGGCGCAACAAGGGTACACCTAGGGCGCAACTAGGGTGCAAGTCGGGTGCAAGTAGTGCGCAACTGGGACACAACTAGGGTGAAACTAGGGTGCAAGTAGGGTGCATCTAGGGTGAAACTAGGGTACAACTATGACAAAACTAGGATGCAAGTAGGGCGCAACTAAGGCACAAGTAGTGTGCAACTGGAGTGCAACTAGAGCGCAACTAGGGCGCAAGAAGTGTGGAACTAGGGTGCAAGTAAGACGCAAGTAGGGTGCAACTAGGGCACAATTGGGGCACAAGTAGGACGCAAGTAGGGCGCAAGTAAGGTGCACCTAGGGTGTAACTAGGGTCCAACTAGGGTGCAACTAGGGCACAACTAGGGCGTAACTAGGGTACAAATAGGGTGTAACTCGGTCGTAACGAGGGCGCAGCTGGGGCGCTACTAGGGCGCAACTTTGTCGCAAGTAGGGTGTAACTGGGGTACAACTAGGAAGGAAATAGGGCACAACTAGGGCAAATGTAGGGTCAAACTAGGGCACAACTAGGGCGCAACTAGAGCAGAAATAGGACGCAACTAGGGCGCAACTAGGAGGCAACTAGGGCACAAGAGGGCGCAAGTAGGACCCAACAAGGGTGCAATTTGGGTGCAACTAAGGTGCAACTAGGGCAAAACTAGGGCGCAACTAGGGCACAACTAGGGCACAAGTAAGGCACAACTAGGGCGCAACCAGGGTGCAAGTAGGGCGCAACCAAGGTACAACCTGGGTACAACCAGGGCGCAACTAGTGCCCAACTGAGGCAGAGCGAGGGCACAACTTGGGCGCAAGTAGCGCGCAAGTAGGATGCAACCAGGGCACAAATAGGATGCAACTATGGTGCAACTAGGGCAGAACTAGGGTAAAACTAGGATGCAACTAGGGCGTAAGTAGAGCAAAAGTAGGGTACAACTAGGGTGAAACTACGGCAAAACTAGGGTGCAACTAGGGCGTAAGTAGGGTGCAACTAGGGCGCAATGAGGGTACAACTAGGGCACAACTAGGGTGCAATGAGGGCGCAAATAGGGTGCAACTAGAGTGCAAATAGGGTGCAACTAGGGCTCAACTAGGGCATAACTAGGTTGCTAGAAGGGCGGGAGTAGGGTGCAACTTGGGTGGAAGTATGTCGCAAATGTCAGAAATGTGTCTTGGCGTGCCCTGATCTACCTAGATGTCCATGGATGCTTAGTGCAAAGGGACTTCCAAGGGAGGTGTGTGCTTTGGGTCGCCACAACACCAAGGGAGAACAATTCTGGCATAATGCAGGTTGTGAAAACTGAGAAAGGCTGAAGATCATTAATGGTTAGTTATTTTGGTGAGATTGCATCAGATTATCATAGCCTGTGATCTAATCTTTCTAACGCATCTAACCACGTCCAAAACGGAGCAGTAGGGCCCTTGCTACGGCCGTCAAAGGAACCCTTGGTGGAGCCGCCCACCATGCCTTGCACGCTAGGCGACGGGACGTGCTTCGACGATGACCCGTCGGACCTCCTTTCCTCGCCGAGAAGTCAAGGAGAAGTTCACCCTGGTCAATGAGATCCTTATGGTCACTTTATCCATGCCCCTGGTGCATTTGGAGATCGTTGGAGACAAACTCGGACCATCGTGGTGGAATTATCCTGTCACCCAAGACGGAGACCCAGATTCCACCCGCCGACCGCCGGAACTTTGGATGGGGCAAACATTCTGAATTCTCAACCAAATCAAGCAACTGAAAGCTCGAAACCGCGTGGAAAAATCCAAGAATTCCAAATCTTTAATTGGATCAAACATCCAACCAATCTCTAGTGGTCGAACCAGGAAAACGGCAAACGGCATCTATGGTAGGGACACTCCTAACATCAAGTAGGGTGCAACTAGGGCGGAACTAGGGCGCAACTAGAGTGCAAGTAGGGCGTAAGTAAGGCACAACTAGGGAACAATTAAATTGCAACTAGGGCGCAAATATGGCGCAACTAGGGTACAACTAGGGCGCAAGTAGGGTGCAACTGCGACGCAACTAGAGCACAACTAGGGTGCAACTAGGGCCCTACTAGGCGCAATTAGAGCACAACTAGGCCGCAAGGAGGACACAACCAGGGTGCAACTAAGGTAAAACGAGGGCTCAACTAGGGCGCAACTTGGGTGCAACTAAGATGCAACTTGTGTCAAACTAAGGCGTAACTAGAGTGCAACAATGGTGCAAGTAGGACACAAGTAATGTGTAACTAGGGTACAACTGATGGCTCTAGTAGGTGTGGAGGCATCCTCAAGGATGCCTAGCTCTCAGTGGTTCACGCTACCAAGGTTTGGGCAGCCAATGGACACCAATGGTAAAGAGTGTGGAGCACAAGGATCACGGATGTGAGTGGGCAGAACACGTCTCATTCAGTAGATTTGAATCAAAACACGTTTTTGTTAGTTATTATAGTGAGATTACATCAGATTCTTATAGCCTGTGATCTTAGCTTTCCAACGCATCCAAGCACGCCCAAATCAGAGCAGTAGAGCCCCTGCTACGGCTGTCGAAGTAACCCTTGGTGGAGATGAGCCGCCCACCATGCCCACGAACGGGAGTGACGGGAGGCGCTTTGACGGTGGCCTGTCGAAGCGCCCTTCCTGTCATCCCAACGTGGGGAGAGGCATGCCTTGGTCCAGGGGACCATCCACATTCATTCCTTCATGGCCCATGTGCCTTTGGAGCCCATTGGAGACGAACTAGGATCACTGGTGGTGGATTATCCCGCCACATATGGCGGGTTCCAGATTCCACACGCCCAACACCCGATTTTCGGGCTAGACTAACTTTCTGAATACTCACTCAAATCGAGCGATTCAAAGCTCGATCCTGCATGGAAAAATCCAAGAAATCCAAATCTAAAGTCAGATCAGGTGTTTGACCACTCCTCAGTGGTCGAACCAGGGTGTACGATCAACGGCACTCATGGCGAGGGGCACACCATGTCAACAATCTCCCCCTTGCACCGCAGCCTTGATGCCCTGTCCTTGAACATCTGCCATGCTCTGCTGCCCGGCCAAGCTGCCACTGTGAGCAACTCTCCTTAGCTGCCCTCCACCAATCACAACACATAGCGACGGATGCCTTGCTCCACGCTGTCGTCACTTGTGCCTCCGTACGGGACTTGGCAGCACCCTCATGGCCTGCCTTGTGACCCTTGTTGTCTTGGTATTGCTGCTGCCGCGGCAGTCGGCCACCTCCTCGAGATGACCTGCGAGTACTTGTCTCCTCGCTGGACTGCTCCCTCTCACATGGGAGACTCGCAACCCTTTGCGGAGTCCTCCCCCGTCTTCAGAGACCTTGGACTGCCTTTTGAGTCCTCAAGCGCCTCCGAGTGTGCCTTGGATACCATTGTGTTTTTAGCACACTTGGCACCTTGCAAACTTGGCCCAGCATGCTGCACACCTCTCCCACCTTGCTGTAGTGCTTCCTTGGTGCTGATCTTGGCCCTTGATGACACCGCCTCTACGCGTGCCGTTTTGACCAAGCTGTTGCCGCCTGCACTGCCAGCTTTGGCTTGCCTTTGTTGCAACCAGCCTCGCGGGATCCGTGGTGCTACAGCTGCGACTGCTCCTTAAGCCGCCGCCTACATTGCTGCAGCTGTCTCGCCGCATGTCCCAAATGTGCATGCCTCTCCCCCTTGGGAAGGGCTTTCAGTGCCGGTCCTTTGGTCTCGGCTCCCTTGCCACACTCCTCATGCACAGTCTCCCCCTCTTTGGGAGAAGTTGGAGAACCGGAGATCACACTCCCTTCTCCCAACCTATGCATGTTGCATGGTTCATCCGTCTCATTTGCGAATTCCGGAGATGCCGGCCTGGACTTTGCATCCTCCGTTCCATACCCCTTGAGTGCTTTTCCTCCTCCTTGAGGACTTGGAGCCACCAACGCCTTGATCGCACCTTGCGGCTTGGTCCTTTGCTCAACCGCTCGGAGCATGTTTTGATCCGATGGAGAGCTCAGCCACTTGCTGCCGCTCTCCCCTTGTTGCACAGCCCTCCGGACCACCTCCACCCACTTTTGTTGCGGTGCATCCACTGTCCGGCCTTCTCCAGCGTGATGCTCTAGGTCCCAGTCCGCTGCTACATCGAGCCGCCTTGGCTCACTTTGAGGACCTGCCCTCACGGCGTCCTCAATCTGTTGCGTGGTCCTCCGAGCCGCCACCGACGCCTCCTCTTGAGACTTGACGGTACCTTTTGTGCCCACCTTGTGGCCCCGGTCCACCACTTCCGCAGCCCGGAACGCGTTTTTCTCGTGTTGAGAGTGCGGCCCTTTACCGCCACTCTCCTTCTTCTCAGTCCGTGAGGCGGAGCCCTGTGCACGCGACTTGCCGGCACCCCGTGCCAACAGTTGAGCGGCCACATTTTGGCCCTCAAATCGCTGTCGTAGCTGCTCCCCTTCTGCTGAGGTGTGGAGCCCCTTGTGCTCCCCTTGAGGATGNTGCGTGGTCCTCCGAGCCGCCACCGACGCCTCCTCTTGAGACTTGACGGTACCTTTTGTGCCCACCTTGTGGCCCCGGTCCACCACTTCCGCAGCCTGGAGCGCGTTTTTCTTGGGTTGAGAGTGCGGCCCTTTACCGCCACTCTCCTTCTTCTCAGTCCGTGAGGCGGAGCCCTGTGCACGCGACTTGCCGGCACCCCGTGCCAACACTTGAGCGGCCACATTTTGGCCCTCAAATCGCTGTCGTAGCTGCTCCCCTTCTGCTGAGGTGTGGAGCCCCTTGTGCTCCCCTTGAGGATGCGCCTCCTTGCCGTCCTCGTCTTGCTGCATGGTCGTCCTTGCAGCCATCACCGCTCCCGCATGGAACTCGACAACGTCCGTTTGGCCTACCTTGTTGCTCCGGTTTGCCATTCTCGCAGTACTGGACCCTTTTTGTACATTAGGAGAGCAAGGCCGCCTGCCGTTGATGCTCTCCCTTGACTGGTCTGCCACCTGGACCACTTCTTTTGCCTCCCTTGGAGACTGTGCACCCATCACCCGGCGTCCCGTTGCATGACGTGCCTTTTGGTCCAGATCTCCCGACCCAACCTGGATGGTACCCTCCATACCACCCACTGCACCCTCAGGTTGCCCCTTCTTGGATGCAGATGCAACCGCGTCCTTGCTTCGACGGATGTCCACGTCATAGTCACGGCTCCTCCTCGTGAGGACGTCGGCAAGTATCCGGTACACACTTCTTTTGTGTGCACCACGTGTCACGACACGTCCACTGCCCTCCTCTTTTAGGAGATAGCCCTTCCTCGTGAAGGTCACTTTGAGTCCCTCCTCAACGAGGTGACTCACGGACAGCACCTCTGTCACCAGGTCAGGCGCTTCAAGCCTCCTCGTCGCAGTGCCCTTCTTCCTGACCGACTCATCCACCTGTTTTTTGCCTCCTCGGAGCACATCACCTCCATTGTGATGTATGGCGGCAGCCCCTGTTTGTAGCTTCGCCTTCTGCTCCCCCTTGGAGGTTGTGGAGGTTGCATGCCCACGGCATGCCTCGTGGTCCCCGACCACATCAGCTCCTGCAGCATGGAGCTGATCACTGCTGCATGGCGTGTCGACAATTGCTTCGGCCTGCGGTCCTCTCCCGACACGCTTGTCGGAGTCCACGGCTTCCGCTGTGCACGTCGCCTTCCAATGGCCCCGCTGGCCACACTTGTAGCAGGCTCCCTTTTGGGGCCTATTGGAGCTTCCTAGCTCCAAACACGCCAGCTGCTTGCCCGCCTCAGGTTGTGCCATCTTAGCCCCCTTCATGGAGTGGGTGACTGCTATGTTGGTCTGCTGCCCTTCTGCTACCTTCGTGGCCAGATCTGCAGCTCCCCTTGTGCAGTCCCTTCTCCAATGGTCCTCTTGCCCACACCGATGGCACTCTCCCTTTTTGGCGCGGCGTGGACGTGTCCCTTCCTCCCCTTCATCTCCCTCTCCTCCTTGAGAGCGGACGATCAGGGCTGATGCTACGGACACCGTCCCTTGGGCTGATGCTACGGACACCGTCCCTTGGTCCACCGGTCGCACACCACTTATACCGCCTCTTTGAACGTCAGCATTTTGTCCCGTAGATCAACATCGCTGGCGATCGTAGAGGCCCGACTGTTAAGAAGGGCCAGGAGGAGCGCCGCTACTTGCAATTGGGAGTCGATGGCCCATTCCGCCTGGTGACAGCGGGACACCATCGACTTGACCCCTTGCGCGAGCTCCGACGGGCCGGTCTCCTCATCGGCTTGGAGGGTGAAAAGCCGTTTGATGAGGAGGAGACGTTGCTGAAGACACGACGGGTCATGTGCATTGCAGAGCCATGCCCAAGCCTCCGCGGCCTTCGTGCATCCTTGGACATGCGCGCGTTGTGCCGGGCACAACGCCATTGCAATCAGAGCAAGCGCCTCGTTGTTGCGCTTCTCGAACGCCTCCACCTCCTCGGCCGTCGCGGATGTTGCAGGAGCTCTCTCTTCACCTCTGACCAGCTCAAGCAGTCCCTTGTCATCGAGATAGACCTCCATGGTCCACCGCCACAAGGGGAAGTCGCTCCCGTCAGGCGGGAGGACGTCTATACTACTCTCTTGCTCGGTCATTGTCGTGGCACACGGCGGTAGCGTGAAAGTTGAGAAGCTAGGGTCTTTCTAGGCACATGGGCCCATAACCCTTTGATGGCTCTAGTGGGTGTGGAGGCACCCTCAAGGATGCCTAGCTCTCAGTGGTTCACGCTACCAAGGTTTGGGCAGCCAATGGACACCAATGGTGAAGAGTGTGGAGCACAAGGATCACGGATGTGAGTGGGCAGAACACGTCGCATTCAGTGGATCCGAATCGAAACACGNGGTCATTGTCGTGGCACACGGCGGTAGCGTGAAAGTTGAGAAGCTAGGGTCTTTCTAGGCACATGGGCCCATAACCCTTTGATGGCTCTAGTGGGTGTGGAGGCACCCTCAAGGATGCCTAGCTCTCAGTGGTTCACGCTACCAAGGTTTGGGCAGCCAATGGACACCAATGGTGAAGAGTGTGGAGCACAAGGATCACGGATGTGAGTGGGCAGAACACGTCGCATTCAGTGGATCCGAATCGAAACACGTTTTTGTTGGTTAGCATAGTGAGATTACATCAGATTCTTATAGTCTGTTATCTTAGCTTTTCAACTCATCCAAGCACAACCAAATCGGAGCAGTAGAGCCCCTGCTACGGCCGTCGAAGTAACCCTTGGTGGAGACGAGCCGCCCACCATGCCCACGAACGGGAGTGACGGGAGGCGCTTCGACGGTGGCCTGTCGAAGCGCCCTTCCTGTCATCCCAACGTGGGTAGGGGCATGCCTTGGTCCAGGGGACCATCCACATTCATTCCTTCATGGCCTATGTGCCTTTGGAGCCTATTGGAGACGAACTAGGATCACTGGCGGTGGATTATCCCGCCACATATGGCGGGTTCCAGATTCCACACGCCCAACACCCGATTTTCGGGCTAGACTAACTTTCTGAATACTCACTCAAATCGAGCGATTCAAAGCTCGATCCTGCATTGAAAAATCCAAGGAATCCAAATCTAAAGTCAGATCAGGTATTCGACTACTCCTCAGTGGTCGAACCAGGGTATACGATCAACGGCACTCATGGCAAGGGGCACACCATGTCAACAACTAGGGCGCAACGAGGGTTCAACTAGGGTGCAACTAAGGCCCAACTAGGGTACAACTAGGGCAAAACTTTTGCACAACTATGGTGCAAGTAAGGTGGAACTAGGACACAACTAGGGCAGAACTAGGATGCAAATAGGTTACAAGTAGGGTGCAACAAGGGAGAAACTAGGGTACAGCCAGGGCGAAACTATGGCACAAGAGCGCAACTAGGGAAAAACTAGGGCACAACTAGAGCGCAACTAGGATGCAAGTAGGCCGCAACTAGGGCACAAGTAGGACACAAGTGGGGGGCAAGTAGGGCGCAACAGGGGTACAAAGAGGGTGCAACTAAGGCGCATTCAAGGAACAAGTACGACGCAACTAGGGGTAAACTAGGCCCAATTATGTTGCAAGTAGGGCGCAACTAGAATGCAATTAGGTGGCAAGTAAGGCGCAAGTAGGACAAAAGTAGGGCAGAACTAGAACACAACTAGGGAACAACTAGGATGAAACTAGGGTTCAAGTAGGGCGCAACTAGGGCACAACTGGGATGCAACGAGAGTGCTACAAGGGGGCAAGAACGGCGCAAGAAGGGCGTAACTAGGACACTAATCATTGCGCAACTAAGGCTAAGAGAAGGTTGCAACTAGGGTCCAACTAGGGTGCAACCAGGACGCAACTAGGGTATCGTACCCATTGTTTTCATCTAAAGGCCGACCTGAATCGTCTCCAAGACTAGGGACCCAAAACTAGGATGTTAATGCCGCGGTTACACCCCAATTACACCCTAGTTAAGCCCTAGTTACACCCTATTTGCACCCTAGTTAAGCCCTAGTTGCGTCCTAGTTGCGTCTTCGTTGAGCCCTAGCTGCGCCTTAGTTGGTCACTGGCTACGCCCTAGGTGCACCCTAGTTGTGTCCTACTTGTGTCATGGTTGCGTCTTGGTTATGCCCTAGTTGTGTCCTACTTGTGCCTCCTACTTTCGTCCTAGTTACGCCATAGTTACACTCTTGTTGCGCTCTAGTTGCACCATATTTGCGTCCTACGTGTGTCGTAGTTGCACCCTACTTGCACCCTACTGCCATCTTAGTTGTGCCCTAGTTGCACCCTAGTTACATCCTAGTTGCGCCCTAGTTGCACCCTAGTTGCGCCTTAGTTGCACCCTAGTTGCGCCCTTGTTACGCACTAGTTGTGCCCTTGTTGTGCCCTAGTTACGCCTTAGATGCACCCTAAATTCTCCCTTGTTGCATCCTAGTTACACCCTACTTGCGTCCTAGTTGTGCCTAGTTGCGCCCTAGTTGTGTTCTAGTTACGCCCTAGTTGTGCCCTAGTTGCATCCTCATTACGCCCAAGTTGCAACCAACTTACGCCTTACTTGCATCCTATTTTTTGACCTACTTGCATCCTAATTGCGCCCTAGTTGCGCCCTAGTTGCACCCTAGTTGTACCCTACTTGCGCCCCAGATACGCCCTACGTACACCCTAGTTCCGACCTAGTGGTGCCCTAGTTGTATCATACTCGTGTCCTACTTGTACCCTAAGTGCATCCTAGTTGTGTCCTAGTTGCGTCCTACTTGCGCCCTAGTTGCACCCTAGTTGCACCCTAGTTGCACCCTAGTGACACCCTAGTTGCACCATAGTTGTGTCCTAGTTGCACCCTAGTAACGTCCTAGATGCACCTTAATTCTGTCCTAGCTACGCCCTAGTTGCGTCATAGTTGCGGCCTTGTTACGTCCTAGTTGCTCCTTAACTTTGTCCTCGCTATGCCCTAGTTGCGTCATAGTTGCGGCCTAGTAGCGCCCTACTCGTGCCCTACTTCCGCCCTAGTTGCACCATACTTATGCCTTTGTTGGGCACTAGTTGTGCCCTAGCTATACCCTAGTTTCACCCTAGATACGCCATAGTTGCGCTCTAGTTGCGCCGTAGTTGCGCCCTAGTTGTGCCCTAGTTGTGCCCTAGTTGCGCTCTAGTTGCGCCCATTTTGTGCCCATGTTACACCCTAGTTGCACCCTAGTTGTGTCCTAGTTGCGTCCTAGTTGCATCCTAGTTGCACCCTAGTTGCACCCTAGTTGCGCCCTTGTTGCACCCTAGTTGCGCCCTAGTTGCACCCTAGTTGTCCCCTACTTGTACTCTAGTTGTGCCCTAAACATGTGCTACTTCTGCCCTACTTGTGCCCTAGTTACGCCGTAGTTGCAACTTTTTTTCACCCTTGTTGTGCCCTATTTGGTCCCTAGTTGCACCCTAGTTGCACCCTAGTTGCGCCCTAGTTGTGCCCTAGTTGTAGCCTAGTTGTGCCCTACGAGTGCCCTACTTGCGCCCTAATTGCACCCTAGTTGAGCCTCAGTTGGGCACTAGTTGTACCTTAGTTGCACCCTAGTTTGGCCTTTGTTGCGCCCTAGTTGTGCCCTAGTTGCACCCTAGTTGCACCATGGATGTGCCCTACTTGCATCCTAGTTACACCCTAGTTGTATCCTAGTTGCGGCCTAGTTGCGCCCTTGTTGCGCCCTAGTTGCGCCTTAGTTGCACCCTAGTTCTGTCATAGTTGCGCCCTACTTGTACCCTTGTTACGTCCTACTTGCACCCTAGTTGCGCTCTAGTTACACCCTAATTGTGCCCTACTTGCGCCCTACTTGCGCCCTACTTGCATCCTAGTTGCGTCATAGTTGCGCCCAAGTTGCACCCTAGTTGCGCCCTAGTTGAGCCTCAGTTGGGCAATAGCTACGCCCTAGTTGCGCTCTACTTGTGCCCTATTTACACCCTACTTGCGCCCTTATTGCGCCCCACTTGCACCCTACATAAGCCCTATTTGTCACGATTTGCATCCACTTTTGCACTACTTGTGCCCTACGTGCACCCTAGTTGCATCCTAGTCGCTCTCTCAGTAGCTGCTTTCGCTCGGGTACTCCTACCCGCACGACAGAAGGACTTCAAGACTCCACCACCACAGTTTACTTCCAAACTCACCTTCACCTCTTGGGAGACGCGCTTCAGTGCATGGGCCCAAGGGGAACTGCTGTGGGAGTACTACTCCCCCCCTAAGGCACCGTTAGTTCCACAGCCAGCAGAGGCGGCTTGTGTTGTCCACGCCTCATCGCAACTAGGCCTGAAAGCTTCCTTGATGACATTGGTACGTACAACATAGACCCCATCCAGGGGACACTTGCTGACTCCATCGGCGGATACTCTCTCATTCGTCACCGCAAGACAGTCATTGGGCATGCGGCTCAGAGTAACCTTACCATGCAGCTTAATACCTTGCAGATGCAGGCTGATGAGACTGCCAACCAGTATTGGACGAGGAGTCTACGCTTGTTGCGCGACCTGGAAAAGGCCGCTTCTGGGTCTCTGTTAGCCTGCATGTCCATTGTTGCTGGGCTGATTCCTGAGCTATCGGATCTTTACTTGCACGTCACCCAGGCAGAGCTTGAGCGCCTTGCCTCTGCGCCACTCCCTATGGACATGCCCCCAAGGATTGGACCTCTCTATGACTTCACTGCCTCTTGCCTTATGGATTGGTGGAACAACCTGCAGAACAAGCGTATGCATCGTGCTGTACTCGTTGCAGTGACCACCTCCTTGACCGCTACTGCAGCATTCACTCCCTCCTCCTCTGCCTCAGCTACCCCTGCCGCTGCTTACTCTACACAGGCGGCTTCTCGTGGAGGGGGTGGTGGTTCGAACCGTGGGGGTGGCCGCGGTGGTGGCAAAGGATATGGGGGTGGCCGGGGTGGTAAGTCCTCCGCCGGCTCCACCACTAGCACCGACGTCACCTGCTGGAACTGCGGGACTACCGGGCACTCTGTGCCCAAATGTCCGGCCCCCCATAATGATGCTCATCTGGCATCCTGTATGCTTGCTCATTGTGCATGCACCGGGGTCACCTCCTCTTTGCAGGTGCAGCAGTGTCAGCTGCCTCTCCTTCCTCCTCCTCTTCAGCCTTAGCTCTCTCCACCACATCTGCCCCGCTTCAACCATCTCCTTCACCTCCCAGTACTTGGGGTTGGATTCCACCCCCGGGCGGTCCTTCCTACCACAGGCCTCCATCTTCCCACTACTCTGCACCCTCCTAGATGTGCGTCGACGGCCACATGTCAGACCGCTCGTCCGACCATTCCTCTGACCGCTCCTCTGACCGCCGTGACGAGGAGCGTGTCCTTGAGCAGCGTCTCGCTAAACTTCTTCACCTTCGCTCTGAGGGAGGTAAGAGTGTGAGTGGCCATTGTCGTGTGTCAGTCTGTGAGTCTGACACCACCCTCCGGGGTGCGCCGTCTGGTGGCGTGCAAGGGGACCTGCCTGATGCTTGTGAATGGATTGAGGATTGGCAGTCTCATACGTTCCCCACTCGTCTCGGTGCATCCTCCTCCTTGTCTCTTCATGGCACTGTCGCCGTCTGTCTTGTTCTTCCTTCCACTCGTGCAGCCCCTGGCCTTTGGATCATTGATTCTGGGGCCACCCATCACATGACCTCGTGCCGCTCCTCTTTTGTCTCCCTCGGCCCTGTTGGCTCTGTTCGCTCTGTCCGCACTGGCTCCGGCCAGCTCCTTCCCGTTCATGGCGTTGGTGTTGTTAAGTTCACAGGTCCTGGTGGCATCCTCTATCTTCCCGATGTGCTGTACGTCCCTAACCTAGAGGTCAGCCGGCTCTCTATGACCACCCTTGACGATCAGGGAATGGACTTCTCATCCAGTCGCAGCCTTGACTCGATCTCTCTCTGCTCGTCAGGCCGTGTTGTGCTCCGTGGAGTACGCTGTGACCGCCTGTTTTTTGTGCCGCTTTCCCTCCCATCGTCTTCCGCTGCCTCTGCTCTTGTTCATGTGGCGCCCTCCTTGTCACCCGTCCATGTTGACTTCTTGCATCGTCAGAATTATCACATTCACACCGCTGCCAACCAGTGTCTTCTACGTCTTCGACCTGCTGTGGGCCTCGACTCGGCAACCTTTGTCTCTCCTCCAGCTGTCTGGACTGTGCCATCGACAAGATGCACTGTTCTCCATTCTCCACCTCTGAGTCCAACTCCTCTCACTCTCTTGACCTTGTTCATACTGACGTGATGGACCCTTTACCCCACGCCTTTCTTGGTGGTCTAGGCCGCTATGTTCTCTGCTTGACTGATGACTTCTCCCGGTACCGCTGGGTCTTTGCTCTCTGTCATAAAAGTGAGGTTACTCACGTGCTTGAAGCGTGGCCCCCTTAGGCCGAGCGTGCGTGTCTTCGCTCCCTGCGTGTGTTTTGCAATGACCGGGGAGGTGAGTTCATTGGTCCCACCTCCCGCTTCCTTGAGTCTCGTGGTTTCCGCCTTGAATGCACGGCTCCTTACACTCCCCAGAAGAATGGTGTGTCTGAGCGCTGGAACCGCACCCTTGTTGATGGCGTGCGCGCCCTTCTTTCTGCCTACGGTCAGCCCCCCCTGTTCGCCTTTGAGGCCATGTCCTACATGACGTGGGTTTGGAGCAGGGTTCCTCATAGCCCTCTGTCCCACACGGACACTCCTTTCAAGCACTGGACGGGTCGGCGTGCCGACCTGCGCCTTGTCCGTGTCTCGGGGTGTCTTGCATCCGTCTGGCTTCTGGGAAACCAACGGGATGGCAAACTGTCCCCCTGTGGTTGCCTGTGTATATTCCTTGGTGTCTCTCCCTTCTCCAAAGCTTGGCGCTTCTAGGATCCCTCGCGTAGTCGCGTCATTGAGTCCCATGATGCACTGTTCTTTGAACACTTGTTCGAGCGGGACGCACCTCGCTTTGTCGAGTCCCTCTCTCCGCCTTACCGGGGTGGGGGTGGCATTTCTTCCCGATCTGGGATCTTCTCTCTCCCCTCTGTTCGTCCCTCGATTCCCCCTCCGCCCAGCACTTCACCGTCAGTGTCGTCGGTCCCACCGATGGCTCCCTTGTCCTCTGTCTCCGTGCCTTCGTCCCCTGTGCCAGTCTCACCACCAGCGTCTCCTCCGCCTTCTGCTCCCTCTGTCTCCTCTCCATCTCCTACTGTTGCTCCGCACTCAGCCTCTCCGGCCGCTGCTGTCCAGCCAGCCTCTCCTGCTGTCACTGCACACCCCGCCTCACCTACTCCCTCTTCAGTGCAATCCACTCCTGCCCGGTCTGTTCCCCCTGTCTCACCCTACGCACGTGGAGGTCATCTCCTTGCCCTTCCCTCCCAGTCTCACCCTTTCGTCTCTGGTGACCCTGGTCTCCGTGCACTTGGTCTTCTGACCTCTGGCCTGTCTACCGATGTTTCCGTCGTTCACCCCAGCACTGCCCTTTGCTACTCTCTTGTTGAACAAAAGTTCCACTTCGCCTTCTAGTCGTCCGTCGCTGGGTACCTTGTCTCGTGCTTTGCCACTGCCCATCTCTCCCCTCTTCCACCTGAACCCTTGACTGTGCAGGCAGCGCGTGCAGCCACTAACTCCCCACTATGGGAGCAGGCCATGAAAGCTGAGCTTGATGCACTATCAGAGCACAGTGTGTACAAACTGGTGGATCTACCCCCAGGCCACAAAGCTGTCACGGCCAAGTGGGTGTATTGTTGCAAACCCAACCCAGACAACATTGTGGAGCGATACAAAGCGCGTCTCACGGCAAAAGGGCTCTCACAGATTCTTGGTGTGGATTTTGACGAGACGTTTGCACTATTTGGCTGCTACCCCACTGCCAGGACGTTGCTCAGCCTAGTCGCTCAACACGACTGGGAGCTGGAGCAGATGGATGTCAACAACGCCTTTTTGCATGGCAAGTTGGATGAGGAGATCTACATGGTGCAGCCGCCCGGTTTCTCGGATGGCACAAACCGTGTGTGGCGGCTGCGTAAGGCCCTCTATGGGCTCAAGCAGTCCCCACACTGCCGAAACCAAGAGATCACGACAACCCTGGAGAAAGGAGGCTTTAGGAGGAGTCCTGTGGACCCTGCTCTGTTTCTTAGCCCCCCTCCAAGCTGTTGGTTGTCATTCTGGTGTATGTTGATGATCTTCTCATTGCATCTCCCGACACCTCCGCGGTCTCTGCTGCTAAGTCTCTTCTTCAGGCAGCCTACAAGATGAAAGATTTGCGTCCGATCCGTTTTTGCTTAGGCATGGAGCTCGAGCTGGACCGCGCACGCTGCACTTTGCATGTGCACCAGGCTGCGTATGTCTGCAGTCAAGGGGAGCGCTTAATTCCACTTCTCATTGCCATTCCCACCGCCTCTACGCCCATGACCCCCGCAGGTCAGTCACTACAGAAATCCTCAGACCTCTCAAAGTTGGAGGAGACAGTAGATGTAACTGACTACCTTCGAGTCATTGGCTCACTGATGTATCTCGCCACCACCACGCATGCTGACGTGGCTTTCGCCGTCAACTTCTTGTCTCAGTTATCTCAATGTCCACACAAGCAGCATCTGGAGGCTGCTCTGCGCATCGTCCGTTATGCACTCTCCACACCACGTGTTGGTCTCTACTTTCGTGCACACCCCTCTCTTGTGGTTGATGGCTTCATTGACAGTGATTGTGCTCACGAATCTAATGCACGCAGTCAAATAGGGTACATCTTCATGGTTGGTGGAACTGCTATCTCGTGGAGAAGTGGCAAACAAGGGTGTGTTGCCCGTAGCACAACTGAGGCTGAGTATGTTGCTCTTGGCGCAGGTGCGTCAAAGGCTGTCTGGCTGTGCCGTCTCCTGTAGCAATTGCATGTCCCCATCCGTTACATCACTCTACGTTGTGACAAACAAAGCACCAAGGCCATTGCCGAGAATAGTGACATGCATCACTCTCGCACCAAGGATATCAATGTGGAGCATCATTTTGTACGTGAGTGCATTGCCGCTGGCATTGTGCAGGTTGCATGGGTAGACACTCGTTCCCAGAGCAGACTTCCTCACCAAAGCACTCATTCGCAACGTTTTCAAAGGTGTTGTTCATGCAGTTGGTCTCATCTGTCCTCATGACCCAGGTTGAGTGAGTCTGTGTGTCCTCTCTGTTCATCTCGTCCCCTTGAGACTTCATGTGTGTGGAATGGTTGCCTGCGGGTCATGGGGGAGTTTTGAAGTTCGTTGGCCACTCACGTCTCTATGCCCTCTTGTCTCCTCCATGCACACACATGTACAAATTGATTTACATGGCCTCACTTGGGAAGACGTCAAGCAAGCCTACTGTGGTTGGCGTCTCTGGCGACTTGACCCAAGTACCTAACCCAGGCGCATTCTCTGGTGCATACGTGGCCATGACTTGATTCTTTATCTCATGTGGGAGATGCTCGGGCCCGTACATTCTTACTGCCGTGCTCTGCATCATATTTGCTTGCCTTGAGTGTTTTCTGGGGTAGCTGCATTTCCTGGGTGCTCATCCTTAGGGGGCCACCATGCCGGGTACACCCGAGCATCAGTGATTAGCCGCCACTCGGTTTTATGCCAAGCAGTCGGGCTCGACCCCCGGGTGGCGGTGTGTACTCCCTCAGGTGTGATGCCCGAGGTGAGTGCATGCTCACCGGTCTTAAAGTCTTGCTCCCTCCCACTCATACAACTCGTCTTTTGTTTTGTCTAACTAAGAAGGCAAGTGTTTCCCGCATCCATGGCGTGCCGTGTGTTTTCCATGCGTCATTCCTCGCTCACACACGTGTACCCTAGGAAGTTGCCTGGTAACTACATCCTCTGACACTGATGCACATTTGCACCCATCAATATATCTGCACATGCATCCTCCACCCATGCACCTTTGCTGCTTGTCACCGGTTTTCTGATGACGTCGATGAAAGTGGTTTCAATCGAGACCGAAAGAACGGGTGTACAATTTTTTTCTTCCAAGAGGTGTGGCAATGAGTTCAATTGATCGGCGATCAATTGATCTTTGCGTGCACAAGAGTGTCATATTGCCAGTCACAGTGGATGATAATTCACAAAGAAGTTTTTTTTTTCCTTATGTTTTCTTCGGTTTTACGTGGAACTTGAGCTTCGGGAACGAGTATGGCTGCGACATCTACAAGGGGTGTGAGGCGTGGAACACTTCAAGAAATTGCGAAGTGTTGTCTCATGTAACAAGTGAAAAAAGATTTCATGGCTAGAACATCTTCGAAATCTCAGCCGAATTCAGAATAAAAATAAGCTGTGATTCTTAGTCCACAAATCGAAGTGTGCAAGTTGTGGCATCCAAGCTGTGTTTTTGGAGCAAACCGCTTCGTTCTAGGTCTTATGTGCGGGATATGTCAGGGTCTCCAAATGGACCAGAATCAGGTTCATAAGAAAAAGGTTTTCGTGTTCGTTTTCCTATGTCAATGTTTGATAATCAAAGCCCCATCGCTATCTAATCTAAGGTTTCAGTTTTATGTAAATGACTGGTATCCTCTCAACAATGTGCCCGGGAGTTATTTCACCAATCAAAAAGGAGAAATTGTATGCGTTCATGTTTCACATTCCCCGTCGTGCATTCACTGCCTGTCGTCAAATTTGTGCAACGCTGGGGCGGGGTTTCTGTGGCGTTTCGCGCCACCACCTCGTGCATAGCGGCTCTATCAGTTGCTTCTACTTCCTTCGGCTTCCACCTCCGTTGTGCCGTCGCTGTAGTTGCTGTCGCTGGTGCGCGGGCTTTGCGGCGGTGACGCCGCTGACCGGTGTTGGCGTGTGGAGGCGCCGGCGGCGGCTGGGGTGGCTGACTGGCTTGGCCGCACTATGGGTTGCGTCGGCATCCTCGCCAGCCGCATTGGAGGAGGACTAGGGGGAGGAGCGGCGGCGCCGGCGGCAGCCGTGGCAGGAGTGCGGGCAAGATCAAAGCCAAATGTTTCTCTCCACGGCCTGCCTCGCTCTCCTGCTTCCTTGAACGCCAAGTCTGCGCAGCTGACGCAGTTCGGCGGAGCTGAGCCGGCCTCCTCCGGAACAGCAGCCGCAGCGGCAGCAGCAGCTTGCGTCCAGCACCGCAGCACGTCCGCAGCAGGCGCTGGCGCCAAGTGGGGATCGGATCGGAGGTGCAGAGTGGACTGCTGCTCGTATGCGGTCGAGTTACAACCGCGCCCTCTTAGAGCAGAAAATACTTTTCGTCTAGGCCTAGTTGCCGCTGTAGGTGCGGGTGGCTGTGTAGGTGCCGGGCAGAGCACGGCCGTCTGTAGAGCCAGAGCGCCATCGACGCAGCGGCAGCAGCAGCAAGACCTCCGGCATCGAGCGGGCTGCTTGGCTGCTCCTTGCGTGCGCAGGCAGCAGCGTCAGCGGGTGGTGCAGCAGCCTTTGCTGGGCGCGGGCGTGGGCAGGGCTTCTCCTCGCAAGCCATGCGGTTGCGCTGGCGTTTACCGCGGACGTCGGCATTCGCAAGAACACAAGCCAGCGCCGACGCCAGTGTCGTGGAGTTTGTCTTGGTCGCTGGCGGCAACCCAGCAGCGGGAAGCACCGGCCGGCGCGATGTTGGGACGTGACCGGCCGCGTTGGCAAGAACAAGCACAAGCACAAGCACAAGCACGTGGTAGAAGCGTGCGGTGGCATCGGCATGCGCGTGGGCGTGGGCTTTACTGGAGCAAGAGAATCGTGAAGCACAGTTTCAGAAACTCTGGTAGGGACTGCTTGCTGGTGGTGTTGGCAGCAGCAGAACCCGAGGGGCAGCGGAGGTCGGCTGCGCCGGCAGTGCCACCGCCAGCAGTAAATTTTCCGTGGATTCCCTGGCAATTGGCAGGAGATGCAGGTGCCAGTGGCAGTGGGAGGCAACGAAGGGAGCAGCAGCAGGAGCAGGATAAGGAGGAAGATGAGGGCACATCAGGTTCAGTACGAAAGGTTGGTGAGCTCACAGTCAGGTCGGAGGATAACAGCAGTAGCAGCAGCAGCAGTAGCGATGGTAGCGGAAACAGCAGCAGCAGCAGCAGCAGCAGCAGCAGCAGCGGCAGCGGCAGCGGCGGCGGTGGTGGAAGCGCAACAGGCAGAGCAGACAGCAGCAAGCAGGCGGGCAGCGATGCGCGGCTCATGGCGCCCAGCTGGTACCTGTCCCAGTGGACGTCGAAGCGCCGGTGGGTGCAGACGCCGAGGCGGGCGGTGAAGCGCGGCATGCCACGCAACGTGGTGGAGGACATGCTGCAGCAGCTCGGCGTCCCTCTGCGCGGCGGCACAGGCGACCCCACGCTGGTGCAGCCGTTGCCGCCACGCTCGCAGCCGTGGCCGGTGCAGACCAAGGTGAGCGGGCGGGCAGGTGGGCGTGGCATGGAGTCGTAGGTGGTGTGTGATGCGTTAGAATCACACCACAGCTGTACAATGGCCGTGGTCCTTCATGCGATGGCTATTGTAGTGTGCACTGCACATTCAGTATGGATAGGACTTGTGGGACACTCACTCTTTGCCCTTTTTCTCTCTCCCCCC
>SZWC01000771.1:271524-293616 GCA_023375785.1 Penium margaritaceum | reverse complement strand
GTGCAGAATCAAAAGACGCACGCAACGACTGGTCACATGCATGCATCCATCAACGGACAGCGAGTATATAATGCAAAAACATGCAAATGGGGCTCATGCCCAGTCCGCCGAAAGGCGCCTGCAAGACGTAGGAGTCCCGGTGACATCTGGGGCTCTGCAACGGTGGTCGGTCAGCTCCAGACGGGTAGCCCGCCGCCTGTCGTCGCGCCGGTGTCACCAGGGCCGCCTGCCTCAGGGATCTGCACGAGTATGGACACGGCCGAGTGGTCACAGTAAACTGTACAGGAACGGTACAAAGCACAACACGTCAGTGCCTGGTCAAACGGTGACGACAGTCACAAGTCGTGCACACAACGGCAAGGGTCTGGCTAGGGGACACAAGGCAAAGTGTCAGAATGCTTCAATAGCATTTGCAGATAGAAATCACAAATGACAGGTCCATGGCATAAGTACCTGCCGCGGCGCACGGCGGGTGTCGTACGCGACAATGCAAGATGTGTCCTAAAACCGGCCCAAAACCACTGTTTTGGCTGTAACTCTGCGCAGACATGTCAGAACGCTGCATGTCAGTGCCGACCCATATGACGGAGATCACGTGTCGCTCCACCAGATCGCGCACGAAGTGATGCTCAACCACAATGTGCTTCGTGCGAGCATGAAAAACACCAGAGGTCTCCGCAATGGCAAGAGCACTCTCGTTGTCACAACGAACCACAATGGTGGGCACCGACTGACCCTGAGAAGATGCATGGAAAGCTTCCTAGCAACACAGCCGCTGACTAGGGGTCAGTGCCTGGTCAGACGGTGACGACAGTCACAGGTTGTGCACACAACGGCAAGGGTTTGTCTAGGAGACACAAGACAAAGTGTCACAATGCTTCAATAGCATATGCAGAGAGAGATAACAAATGACAGGTCCAAGGGATAAATACCTGCCGCGGCGCACGGCGGGTGTCGCACGCGGCAGTCCAAGAGCTGTCCTAAAACCGGCCCAAAACCACTGTTTTGGCCGTAACTCTGCGCACACATGTCAGAATGCTACGCCGTCTGAACCTAGACGTGCATAATCAAAAGACGGACGCTACGACTGGTCACATGCATGCATCCATCATCACACGGTGGACATAGAATGCAAAAACATGCAAATACGGCTCATGACCAGTCCGCCGAAAGACGCCTGCAAGCTGTAGAAAAGACAGCAGAGAGTCCCCGACAGCATCTGGGGCTCCGGAACGGTAGTCGGCCAGCTCCAAGCCGGTAGTCTGCCGCCAGTCGTTGCACCTGTGTCACCAGGGCCCGCCTCAGAGATGTGCACGAGTATGGACACGGCCGAGTGGTCACAGTAAACTGTGCACGAACGTCACAAATCACAACACTCCCCCATGACCCGATGGTAGGCATATCCATACACGTGCAGCACTGGTACAGACACAATTGTGAGTGACACAAAGAGATGAGGCATAGATGCACATCCCACACTCAACCACCCTCAGGCATGGGGTGAAGCCCAACAGAACGAATGGCCACCAAGAACTTTCCGCGAGCTAGTGCCTTCGTCAAGAAATCAGCACGCTGCAGGTCCGTGCCAACCCACATGACGGAGATCATGCGTCGCTCCACCAGATCACGAACGAAGTGATGCTCAACCGCAATGTGCTTTGTGCGAGCATGTCAAACACAAGAGTTCTCCGCAATGGCGAGAGCACTCTGGTTATCGCAACGCAGCACAATGGTGGGTACTGACCGCCCAAGCTCAAGAAACAAACGCTACAACCATACTGCCTCAGTAGCCCCTGCGCCCAAAGCAACGTACTCTGCCTCCGACGAACTACGTGCGATGCGGCCCTGCTTCCCGCTTCGCCAAGACAGAGCGGTACCACCAAGCAGAGACACGTAGCCAGTACGGCTGCGCCCATCTTGGCTCCAAGCCCAGTCACTGTCAGTGTAGCCGTCAAGGACCACCGAACACTGTCGACGAAAACAGGGTCCGAGGTACGGCGTGGAGACCACGTACCGCACCACTCGCACAGCCGCATGAAGGGCTCACGCACGTGGAGCCTGCGAGAACTGAGCGAGGAGGTTGATGGCGAACGCGATGTCAGGACGCGTGGTAATGGCGAGGTACATCAGAGATCCGATGAGACGGAGGTACAAGGTTACGTCCATTGTCTCCCCCAGCTGTGTAGGGTCATCCACCTTCAGGGCATCCTGCCCATCGGGTGTGAGAGGTGTGGAAGCGGAGGGCACTGCACCGAGGAGATTGCTAAAGCGCACCCCCATGACTCTTGCGTATCGGGCCTGATGCAACAACAGTGTCCGATGTCTACGATCTCGCACGATCTCCATACCGAGAAACACTGATGCATGACCGAGGTCCTTCATCCTGTAGGGAGTCTACAGGACAGCCTTGGCCTTCTTCACGACCTCCAGGGACGGAGACGCGATCAGAAGGTCATGGACATAGACCAGGATGGCGGTGAACCGCTCGGGTGTCGGTAGGATGAACAGAGAGGGGTCTGCCTCACTCTGTACGTATCCTGCACGAGTCAAAGTGCCGGTGATCTCCCGGTTTCAACACCACGGAGACTGCTTGAGGCCGTACAAGGACTTGCGCAAGCGCCAGACCTTGTCACCATCCTCAAAGCCCGGTGGCTAAGCCACGTAAATCTCCTCATCCAGAGAGCCATGGAGGAACGCATTGTTCACATCCATCTGGTGCAGTTCCCAATCATGCTAAGCCACTACACCGAATAGAGATCGAGCTGAGGTCATGCGGCCGACAGGGGCAAAAGTGTCGGTGTAATCGAGTCCCTCAATCTATGAGTACCCCTTGATGACCAAGCGGGCCTTGTAGCGTTCCAGTGAGCCATCTGGCTTCACCTTCTTGCGAAATACCCACTTGACCTGAATAGCCTTCCTCCCTGGAGGAAGGTCAACAAGCTCGTAGACTCTGTGCTCTCGGATAGCGTGAAGCTCATCCTCGCAGGCAGCATGCCAAGCGTCAGCATCGTGTGATGAGAGAGCCTCCCTTAGTGTGCCCGGGTCGGACGCCATAGAGGGAGAACTCTGCGTGGCAAGTACACACGCCTCTCTTGTGGGCCTGACGACCACGAGATCAGCTGCTACGTCAGAGGCGATATGGAACTCGTGAGTGACGAGGTCGTGCCCTACGAGGCACGCTGTATGTACCTTTGTGAGCTCAATGTGTACACTCAGGCCTACGGCCTTTGTGACGGGGTCACCACTCGCGATGCTACGAGAGGAGCGCCTGGGTCCGGGGCCCGACGCTCGTTGAGCTCCGGAATCCAGTGGTCAAAGACGGCCACCGGGCTCACGGGAGTAACCTGAGGTCGAAGGACGCACCTCAGGCTCAGGGACAGATGCGACCGCAGCTGGTGGGGGCTGAGACGAGGCAGCCGGAGACGCCGTGCGAGGAGATGCGTGTGTGGGGAACACGGGGCTGGGTGTGGCAGCTGGAGCAGGCAAGACTACACTTGACACTGAGGAAGGAGTACCAGCCAACGTAGGAACGGGAGTGGGCGAGGCTGGACCAGATACAGAAATAGGGGTGCCAGCAGACGCACGTGCAGGTGCAGAAGGAGGCGTGGGGACAAAGGTACCTGTGGGGTGTGACAAAGGCTGGACAGGCGAGATCTCTGGACCAATAGCAATGATCGCTGGATCATCAAGGGCAGGAGACCGAGAGGGGGCTCGAGCGGACACATATGCCTGATGAGGGACGCTCGCTGGCATGGAAGTCTCCCCCATCCGCCGAGAACCCTCATAGGAAGGAACATGAGCGGCGGAGAGTACTGTGATCCAAGTCAAGTCACAGTAGATGAGAGACTCGAAAAACAGCGTGTTGCGAGACTCAATGACGCGACGATGAGAAGGGTCCCAGAAGCGCCAGGCCTTCGACCGCAAGGAAATGCCTATGAAGACACACAAGCAGCCCCGAGGTGAGACCTTGGACCCCTGCTGGTCCTCGGTGTACCACACGGAGGCCAGGGAGCCCCGAACGCGAGCGAGATGAAGGTCAGCACGGTGTCCAAACCAGAGCTCGTACGGTGTGATATGGTCCGGAAGCGGACCGTGCGGGAGGCGGTTCCAGACCAAAGTCATGTAGGCAAAACCCTCAAAGACAAAAGACTCCAGGAGACCGCACTCAGACCGGATGGCGCGAACCACATCCTCCATGGTTTGTTTCCATCGCTCAGATACACCGCTCTGCTGGCGGGTAGCAGGAGCGGAGACCTGGTGAAAAATCCCGTGCTCAGCAAAGAAGGAGTCCATTTTGCCAAGGAACTCGCCACCACGATCCGAGCGGAAAGTGTGTAGCGTGTGGCGGGACTGACACTCAACCATCACTAGCCAGAGTCGAACCGCAAGGACGGCGTCGCTCTTCTGACGCAGGCTGTAGACCCACCGCATTCGGGTAAAGTCATCAGTCAGAGTCAGAACATACCGGCCCCTCTCGGACGGGGACTCGATCGGGAGAGGGCCAAGAAGGTCTGAGTGAACCAACTGGAGAGGCCGAAGCACACGGGAACGAGAGTCAGGATAGGTGCACCGGTGCATCTTCCCCTGAGCGCAAAAAAGCCAGTTAGTCTTGGGTGGCTTCTTGAAAGAAGCCACGTCAAGACTGAGAGTAGGCTGTGTCCGAATGAGCTTCAACACAGTGTCAGAGTCCACGTGACACGGACGGCGATGAAGCAACCTCTTGTGTTCCGGAGATAGAACACCGGTGACAAAGACACGACCGGAGGAAGAGGAAGAGCATGGGGAGGAGGGCCGAGCAATGCGATACAGATCATCTATGACTGAAGCACACAGGACAACACTACGGGTGTCAGTAGCAATCACAGTCGTTGAGTCAGCGGTATGCTCCACAGAGAGACCCATCAAGGTGCAGGCACACACAGAAAGCAAGCTGAGCTCAAGATCAGGCACAAACAACACGTCGGCAAGGTACAAGGGGCCAGACGGACCATCGAAGCATACAACCCCAACACCATGGACTGGCAAGGACTAACCAGACCCTGTACGAACGGAACGGACACACTTGACAGGACCGAGAACAACAAAGTCACTACGACGGTACGTCATGTGATGGGTGGCACCAGAATCGATGATCCAAGTGCCACCGGAGTCACGGCTGGTGGACGTCACCATACAACGAGCAATGGAACACTCAGCATCAGAGGGACGCAAAGCTGTCAGTGGGGAGGAACGACGCACAAAACAAAGATGAGACTCATGAATCCACTCAGTGCAGTCAGGCCCATCATCATCACATGCAAACTGTGCACCCCCACACGCGTCGTCACAAGCCACAGGAACGGACGAACAAGCAGTCTGTGAACCACCCAATGATGACAACACACTCGCACCTCCCTGAAAGCGGAGTGCGAGAAGGTGGCAAAGCTCGGCGATGGTGCGGTCGCACGGGTCCGGATCGCTGCTGCACATCGGTGAGGATGCAGGAACAGCTACAGTCGTGAGCGCCGCACGTCCGGAGGAGTATGCGGGTGACGTGCCAGACGTGGGACAGCAAGCATGAGCAGCCTTGAGCCCACGAGTGATCCGCGCCCAGTCAAGCGGCTGCTGGCACTCGGTGTAGCGATGGGCGCCTCCACAATTGTAGCAGTACACAGAACGCCCACTGCTACCACTGGATGACGACTGCTGCTTACCTGATCCACGCTTCCTATTCTTCTTCTTCCCCTGGGCGGCTGCTGTAACACCCTATGTCTTCGTGGGTATAGACGGGGTCGAAGAGGAAGAGGAAGATAAGGAAGTGATGGAGGAGGAAGACGGAGACTGTAGTAGGGTAGATGGTGGTGATGCAATGGCTGCTGCAACGAGGGAAGTCTCCTGATGGGCTATGGCTGCCTCGTGGGCTGAGGTCACCTGAAGGAAGAGTTGATGCGCCCAAGGAAGCAACTGTAGAGTGGCTGAGAAGGGCTCAAGGACAACGTCGCTGTACCGTGTGAAGATTTTGGTGTACTCGAGGCAAACTCCGAGCATAATCGTACGAAGTACCCACAGCTGTGTGCCTCCTGAAAGTCCCCAAGCGCATGTAGATGCGCATGGCGCGTCGCCAGTAATCCGCTGCAGGCTCCGCAGGCCCCTGACAGAGCGAATGGAAAGCACGAATGTGTGATGCACGAGTGGCATCCATCTCTGCGGCCAGGAGGGATAAGGCCAGATCCCAACCTCCACGAGGATCGGCGCCGGTGCATGTGCCGGCCTCGCCAAGGAAGGGGCGGAAGTCAACGACGGTCTCGCGTGGCATGGCGTAGAGGAGTCCGCGCTGCTGTCACTACGTGTGCTGGGTCTGTAGGCTGGTACGGGCTGTGGTAGTAAGGCCACACTCCCTCACAAGTAGCCCACACCTGAAACAGGATCTCCCAGCAGACGAAGCCATCCTCACTGATGTACCGTGGAGGTGGTGCCTCAAAATCCTTGGGCTGCTGCTCCATGGAGAGAGCAACCACAGGCTGAGTAGGATGAGAGACGGGAAAGACTCCTGGGAGAGGATGGTCACCGGGGTAGTCAGGTGACGACCGTATCGGGGAAAACGGAGGAGATCGGGTGCCCGTATGCAGCTGACGGAGGCGCTCCTAAAGAACTCGAATCTCCTGAGTCGGGGAACCATCCGTAATGCCTGACATGAGTGGCTCATCATCAAGGAGGTCAGCAGGTGGTGGGATAGGTCGAGCGCCTGTCACGGGTGCCTGAGCCGACTGCTGGGTAGAGACCGCGACGCCGGCAGCTCCCTAAGAAACCCGCTGAGGAGTCGTGGACTGAGTACGCAGAAGCTCAGTCAGCATGCGGATAGCGTCACTCTGCTCTCTATAGAGGCAACGCATCTCATCCTACTGGCTGCGTAGGTCCTCAATGGCCTGCGAGCGTGGACTCAGTACACCAGACGAAGAGGAGGAGGGGTCGCTTGGTCCCTTCTCCTTGTTGTCGGATAGGCTCATGTCGTCGCTCAGTATGGGGCGACAAGTCACGTTTGTCAGATTTCAAACCATTAGCGTTTCTCAAGGAGTTGAGAAGTTGGCAACTTTTGACTGATCGGCCAAAAATTTGGCTAAGTATGGTGCTGACGTCAGCAGGTGGTTACTGATGTCAGCATGACCTAATGACTTCAGCAAACAAAAATTGCTGACGTAAGCTCACTGACCCTCCCTTTTTTTCTTTTATTTTCTTTTCTTTCTTTCTTTCTATCTTACAACTCTTCGTGAGCGTGCAGCCACTCCGCGACGGCTGCGCGGAAGCTGGGCTGTCAGCTGTACTGTCAGTTGCATCAGCAGCTATGTAGTTGCGTATGCAGCGGTGGCAGTAGCGGCTGCGCTGCTGCTGTAGCTGCTGCACGCTGCGGCTGTTGCTTGCTGCTACCACCGCGCACTACTGCTGCTGCCACTGCTGCGCTGCTACTACTATTGCTGTTGATGCTACCCTGCTGTTGCCGCCGTAGCTGCCGCTGCTGCTGCTGCGCTGCTATTGCCGTTGCTGTTGCTGCGCTGTTGCTGCCGCCGCTGCTGCTGCGCTGCTGTTGCTGCCACCGCTGCTGCTGCTGCCAATGTGGTTGTGGATGGCGGTTGCGCTCACTGTAGCCACCACGCATCGCTGTTGCTGCTGCTGCCTCTGGTGCTGCTGCTGGCACGGTGGCAACAGCGCTGCTGCGATCTCACGTGGTGGGTGAGGGCTGCGCCGACGGCAACCGGATATCTCCGACAGGCCCCCAAGGAATCTGCTGCAGCGGTGACTCTCGTTGTTGGTGTAGCCGTCAAGAACCACCGAACACTGTCGACGACATCGTAGTCCAAGGTACGGCGTGGAAACCACGTACCGCACCACTCGAACAGCCACCTGGAGGGCTCTCGCATGTGAAGCCTGCGAAAACTGTGCAAGGAGGTTGACGGCAAAAGCGAAATCGGGGCATGTAATAGTGGCCAGGTACATCAGAGATCCAATGAGGCGGAGGTACAATTGGAAATAAATTAGGACATCCAGGCCCATGCAAAACCGAACATGAGCTCTGTGCGTGAGTGCGATGCAAGACGGCAAAAATTTGGCTAAGTCTGGAACGTTAAATAAAAGAACAACGAGAGAGTACAAATAAGCCCCTAGCGGGCTTAAGTAGGGGCGCCGGCAGCTAGCCGCACCGGGCCCCGTCACTCCCGCTGAGCCCAAACGGGTCAGCGGGGAGAACACATCGCGTACACCACGATAACAATAACGGTGGTCTCCTCGAGGCACCGGAACAGCTCTCCGAGTACCCGGGTCTCGACCACCGAGAAAATAGGAACAGTGCCAGAAAAACTCAGAATCAGCGTCCAGACATCACACACGGCTTTCCGAACATCNTACAAATGAGCCCCTAGCGGGCTTAAGTAGGGGCGCCGGCAGCTAGCCGCACCGGGCCCCGTCACTCCCGCTGAGCCCAAACGGGTCAGCGGGGAGAACACATCGCGTACACCACGATAACAATAACGGTGGTCTCCTCGAGGCACCGGAACAGCTCTCCGAGTACCCGGGTCTCGACCACCGAGAAAATAGGAACAGTGCCAGAAAAACTCAGAATCAGCGTCCAGACATCACACACGGCTTTCCGAACATCAGAAGCCCCACAACAGCCATTGGGTCTCCTCGTCGCACCGATGAAGTCCACTGGGTGCGCGAGTCTCAACCCACCGAGAAAACTCTCGTAGCTCCTGACAAGCCCACAGGGCTACCGGAACGCATCGACCGCGTCTCGCCGGCGCTATCGTAGGTGCTGGAGAAGTCTCGGTGTAGTCCAGAGGCCCGTCGTGTCGTCACGCCCTCCTCTGCCATATACCCCGAATGTGGGTATATCGGTAAACTAGAAGTGTCGATCGTGACGGGTAGAAGCCACACAAACCAACACTCCCCCTGGCTGACATAGCCGTCCACGCCAGAACGAATGAACGAAGGCATGGAACAACAATGTGTGGCAAGCCATAACATGCATGAGTCAACTCACACACACACACACGCACACACACACACACACACACACTCTCTCTCTCTCTCTCTCTCTCTCTCTCTCTCTCTCTCTCTCTCTCTCTCTCTCTTCTACTATCCATCTAGGGTCTCCCTGGACACTGGCATAGCCCACCAAGTGTCTGGGTCTCGACCATGAGAGGAGTGATGCACACACACACTCATCTGCTATCCATCTAGGGTCTCCCTAGACACTGGCACAGCCCACTAAGTGTCTGGGCCTCGACCATGAGAGAAGTGATGCACACGCACACAAACGAGTGTAATGCACATACACATGTCATGCACATGTCAGAGGACAAGATGGTCTCCTCGTGACACTGGCGGTACCAAGGCCTGGGTCTTGACCGCTACGAGCAATCCAACACAATAGTATCATCATCCAGACACAGGATCAAGGGAGGATCTCCTCGTAACACGGGTGCAACGCACCACATGTCTGGGTCTCGACCAACAGCTCGCATGCACATGCCACACAGAGTATAGCCACGCACTAAGACACACGATCACATGGTCTCCTCGTGACACTAGTACAATGCACCAAGTGTCCGGGTCTCGACCAACAGTGTGCTACCATCTATATGTAGCTGTGCAGGTATGTAACATGAGCCACATGCGCGATGCTGTAGATGCTCATAACAGAGCATGGACCTCGTCATGCATCTTCCATGGCGTTGCGTCAGGTCAAGGTCCACACAACACTCCCCCTGGGCAGATGAACCTGGCAGCGATGTCCTCCATGGAGATGCTGATGTTGTAGCTGAATAGATCCTGAGCGATCAGTCATGTGGTGTATCCATCATATAGAGATAGCTCCCCCTATCACCTGCAAGTCGACTCCCTCCCTCAAAGACAAAGTGGTGTCTCCGGCTACAACTCCTCACATGAATCTGCATCACCTGGGATATACCAGTCCTCGCGTGACTGCCAAGGGTCCCAACTCACAGTCTCTCCTGCCTTCGCACTGCCGCGACGCATCTATGTACGCCGGAGGAACGATAATGGGCGAGCAGCATGCGTGCGTAGATGAAGTGGCGGAGCTGGCCTCCAATACGGGATAGCACACCCTGAGTCACGAGGGTGTATGCTAGAAGAGGAGAGCTGGAGCGACGAACCGGATCACCACTCGTGGATGAAGATGAAGATGGGGCAGGTGAGTCGGGTGGATGAAGGTGCGTGACGGCAGTAGAAGAAGACGGAGGAGCGATAATGGGGTCCACAGGAGCCAGGATGGTGGAAGCCAAAGGCACGCTCACCTTTCCTACAACAGTGTCTCCAATGGACGTCATACTCGGAGCTCGTACAAGATCCTCCCCGGGTATAGGTGTGCCAGATGCTGCTGGCGGAAGGCTCCCGCCGGTGGCAGTAATGCTGCCCTCCTCTGAGGATCGCTCGCGCGCTATCCATCTACACATACACTATCCATCTAGGGTCTCCCTGGACACTGGCACAGCCCACCAAGTGTTTGGGTCTCGACCAGTGGAGGAAAGGGAATGGGCAAGCAGCACGCGTGTGTGGATGAAGTGAGGGAAATGGCCTCCGATACAGGATAGCACATCCCGAGGCACGAGGATGTACTGCCAAAAGGGGAGAGGTGGAGCGACGAACCGGATCACCACTCATGGATGAAGATGACGATGGGGCAGGTGAGTTGGGTGGATGAAGGTACGTGACGGCAGTAGAAGAAGAAGGAGGAGCGATAATGGAGTCGACAGGAGCCAAAATGGCGGAAGCCGAAGGCACGCTCACCTCTCCTGTGAGAGTGTCTCCAACGGACGTCATACTCGGAGCCGGTACAAGATCCTCTCCGAGTATGGGAGTGCTAGATGCTGCTGACGGAAGGATCCTACCGATAGTAGTGATACCCCCCTCCTCTAAAAATCGCTCACGCGCGGCCATCACCTACCATTGTAGCATGACTACACGCTCCTGTAGGTCAGCATAATCTGCCTGAGGCATGTGGAGGTGGCCCATGTCTGCCTTGCAGAGGATAAACTCTGCCTCACTGGATGTTGCACATGCAGACTCCACAACTCGTGAATATAGCTCCATCTGCTTCTCTGATGCTGAAGCTGATGGGACTGATGCTGCTGCATCCTCCTGGGGGTCAACCAAACTTGCTATGTGCTGAGACAATGGAACATCGGATGCAGCTGCAAGTGTCGCATCCACACCACAACTCGTGTCTGTCACACGAGGAGTGAGCGGTCGCATACCGAGAGAGAAGGAGAAGGATGAGGCGTCAGAGTCCGTGGAGCATGTGGAAATGTCGTCCGTGCAGGTAGTGCCACTCTCAGCGTCGATGTGATCAGCAAGGTCACCAGCAGGTGAACACGAAAGGGCACATTTCAACTCCTACTGACGAGGTGACTCCATCTGCGTGCAGGGATCTGCTCCACTGTCCTCAACTGCCACCGTAGTGGACACAGGTGTGTAGGACTCCGGCTCGACAACGCCCGTCAAGGCGACCAACAGGCGTAACTGGAACTCACGCAGTGTCTCGCCGAGAAGGCTGGTCGCTGCCAGTTGCTCGATGATAGAGTAAGGACCATCATCTGACTCCGTCATGTATGTCGCTGCTCTGTTGTGGGTACAGGAACCCGGAGACTAGGAACATGGACGACTCCTCACGCTGAAGCTAGTCCTCATGTACCGCTGATAAGACGGTGGAGCCTGCTGTGTCTGCTGTAGCATATGTCCCAGCAACGTCTCTAAGAACTGCTGCTCTCAAGAATGCCTGAACCTCCAAAAGACAAACCGGCCGGCTCTGCTCATGCACTACGACTACTATTGTACTGGTGTGAATCTCGTGCGCCAACGCCCCCAGAGATCCGTGTGGGGCATCTCGATCCGCACAATACTCCTGTGCCACTGCCAGGCCGCCATCGGTCGGAGTCACAAGTGACACCGCCCAAGCACGCGGCACTTGCACTCCTCCTGATGCAACCTGCTGGTGTAGAACGTCCGGCTCCTGCCCTAGTGTAGATGTCGAACTCAATGACACATATGTCTCAAGCCCTGCAACCTCCGCCGGACAGGTGTGAGGCTGCTGCAAACACTCTCCCAAAACTCCAATAGACGCATACCGATCCATACGGGACTCCTGTGCCGCCGCTGGGCCTCCACCGGTCGGAGCCGCGAGTGGCACCACCGAAGGAAGTTGTGCCTGCGCTCCTCTTGATGTAACCTGCTGCTGCGGGAGATCTGGAACCAGCCCGGACGTGGATGTCGAGCTTGATGACACGAAAGTCTCCACCATGAACGGCATGTCGAGATCGGACTCCACGCCATGTACTGTTACCGTATCATCTGAGTCTGCCTGAGCTGACCCTCGGACACCACGGTCCGACGCGAGTGCGGATCCTGTCGCTACGGTCACATGAGGCAATGCGCGATGACCACACTGCCCCTCGACAGGTAGAGCAACGGAGGCCGAGGAGGTGGAGGATGTATGAAAACCGGCGCGAGCACAGTGTGCGGAGCACTGACGCCAACAACGCTGGATCACTCGCTTGGAACAGCTGCATGAAGACTTGTCATCACGAGGTGACGTCGTGGTCGCAGCAGAGGGAAGGATCGAAAGGATGGTGGTAGCCCGGGACTAGCTGGCAGGTGGAGCTGAGGTACACCATCGGATGAGGAAGGAGGAGAGGATGGAGGAGATGTGATCGAAGAGTCCGTCGACAAACGAGTAGCAGAAGCACGCTCAATGACGACGAGATCACAAAGTCGCTGCACCGTCTGCCGCAAGCCGTGGATCTCGGCGAATATGCTCCCCAGAGGTCCAGCCAGGGGATCTACCAACGCCGACAGATCGGTATATTGTAGAGGACGCAGGCTCGGACGAGGCTGTAGCCAAGGTGGATGTTAGCCGGGAGGGCACATCCGACAACGACGCCAACCATGATGTCCATCACCACACTAGTAACAGGCAAACGCGTAGGGCGCCTGCTCAGATGTCCGTGAACTCATCTTGTGCGCTGAACGATGGATAGGTGCCAAGGGCGCCTACTCTTGGTGGTCAACACCAAGCCACGGGAGAGAATGAGGCCAGTAGGTACTGTCACCGCTGGAGGTCACGGTGTCCGGGTCAGTAAACGTGACCAGACGGGACGAGCTGCACTACCACAGCACGCCCGAAGACTAGAGTCTGACTAATTGCGGCCACTAATGTTGCTGCCACTAATACAGCGAAGACTGCTTCAAGACGAGAAGGGGTGGCAGCTGCAGGTGTGGCTGCTGCTCCAAGCGGTAGACGACCCAGTCCTCGGAAAGACGCAAATCGGCCGTCAATTCTACGGAGTGAAGTGTGCGCACCAATCCACGGGCCCTAGGAAGACACCGGTACAAGACGTGTCTCGAAGTGGAGATCGCCGCCAAGGCACAATACGCTTTCGGTTGAGAAGGCAAAACTGCAAGCGTTGGCGCAGCCGCGGCACTATGAAGTTGTTGCAACTTTGTCTGATACTGTTATTGCTGCTATGAAGGTTGCTACTGCTGCGGCGGTAGAAGTTGAACGATTTCCCCTTTTTTTGTCGTTATTCTCTAGCCCCTAGGTCCCCTTTTGTGCTTCTTTTTTTCTTTTGCCCTTACCCTTCACCCCTTTTTTTCTTTTCTAGTTCTCCCCTCTGCTCGCCTTAAGCCCCCCTTTTATTTTGTTTTTTTTTCTTTTTCCACTCGCTTCCAGGCGTACCCCTTTTCATATTTTTCCTACTCGTCCCCCCCCCCTTTCTTGATTTCCCCTAAGGTGGACAAACGGAGAAAATAACGAGGGGNGTCCCCTTTTGTGCTTCTTTTTTTCTTTTGCCCTTACCCTTCACCCCTTTTTTTCTTTTCTAGTTCTCCCCTCTGCTCGCCTTAAGCCCCCCTTTTATTTTGTTTTTTTTTCTTTTTCCACTCGCTTCCAGGCGTACCCCTTTTCATATTTTTCCTACTCGTCCCCCCCCCCTTTCTTGATTTCCCCTAAGGTGGACAAACGGAGAAAATAACGAGGGGAGGTGGCAAGCTTGTTTGGCCCTCCCTCCCGAGCACGCTCGCTCGCTCGTTTGCTGAGCGAGCGAGTGAGCGAGTGGGTGTGGGGGGGAGGAGGGAGGGGGGGGGGTCATGTCCGCCCCTATGACCCGGCTCCTCCGTCGGTTGGCCGACGAGGGGTCCACGGGACCGAGGGGGCCCACGGGGCCGACAGGCCCCCTCCGAAGGGTCCCTCAGAGGGGCTCGGCGGGGCAATCCGATGGCCCCCTTGAGAAGGGGAGGAAAGGGAGGAGGAGTGAGAACGGGGCTGATAGGCCCCCTAAGAGGGTCCCCCCTCAGAGGAGGGCTACGAGCCCCTCCTCGCAGCGGCAACAGCAACTGTAACGGCAGGTGTAGGTGCTGCAGTTGCTGCTTCTGCTGCTGCTTCTTCTACTACTTCTGCTGCTGCTACTGCTGCTGCTTGCAGCTGCTGTCGCGGCTGTTGCTGCTCCTTGCTGATGCCGCCAATGCTGCTTGCTGTAACTGCACGCTGCTACTGCTGTCGTCGCTGCTGCACGCTGCTGCTGTTGCCACCGCTATTGTAGTGGCTACCGCTGCTGCGGCTGTATGCTGCTGCTGCTAACGCTGTTGCTACAGCGGTTGATTCGCTGCTGCATCTGCTTTCGCCGCTGCTGCTGGTGCTGTTGATGTCGTTGCTACACGATGCTGTTGTTGCCCCCGCTGTTACAGTGGCTGCTATTGTTGCTTTTGCTGTTGCTACCACAGTCGCTAGTTCTGCAGTATGCGGCTCACCGTCCCTGTGGCGTTCACATGCAGTCGCTTCACGCTCCCTCACGATGCTGCCGGCATGCGCCAAGTGGCGCGTTCTCTTTGCGTTTCGCCCACTGCTGCTACTTCTGCTGCTCACACGCCACTCTGTGCTCTGATACCAAATTGGAAATATATTAGGGCATGCAGGCCCATGCAAAAACGAACATGAGCTCTGTGTGTGAGTGCGATGCAAGACGGCAAGAATTTGGCTAAGTCTAGAACGTTAAGTAAAAAGGACAAGGAGAGAGTACAAATGAGCCCCTAGCGGGCTTAAGTAGGGGCTCTTCCAGCTAGCCGGGCCTCGTCACCCCCGCTGAGCCCAAACAAGTCAGCGGGGAGAACACACTGCGTACAGCACGATTACAATAACAATGGTCTCCTCGAGGAACCGAAACAGCTCTCCGAGTGCCCAAATCTCGACCACCGAGAAAATAGGAGCAGTGCCAGGAAATCTCAAAATCAACGTCCAGACATCACACACGGCTTTCACAACATCGGAAGCGCTAGTACAGCCACCGGGTCTCCTCGTCGCACCGGTATAGTCCACCGGGTGCGCGGATCTCAACCCACCGAGAAAACTCCCCTAGCTCTCGACAAGCCCACACGGCTACCAGAACGCATCAACCGCGTCTTACCGGCGCTGTTGTAGGTGCTGGAGAAGTCTCGGTGCAGTCCGGAGGCCCGTTGTTTTGTCACGCCCTCCTCTACCACATGCCCCGAATGTGGGTATATTGGTAAACTAGCGGTGTCGGTCGTGACGGGTGGAAGCAACACAAACCAATAGGTACAAGGTCACATCCTTTGTCTCCCCCAGCTGTGTGGGATTGTCCACCTTCAGGGCGTCCTGCCCGTCAAGTATGAGAGGTGTGGAGGCCGTTGGCACTGCACGAAGGAGGTCACTGAAGTGCTCCCCCACAACGCGTGCGTATCGGGCCTGATGCAACAGAAGCGCCCGGCGTCTGCAGTCTCGTACAATCTCCAGGCCAAGAAACACCGCTGCAAGACCAAGGTCCTTCATCATATAGGCAGTCTGGAGGACCGTCTTGGCCTCCTTCATGGCCTCCATGGAGGGAGACGCAATCAGGAAGTCGTCCACATAAACCTGGATGGCAGTGAGCTGCTCAGGCGCTTGTTGGATGAAAACAGAGGGATCGGCCTCACACTGTACATATCCCGCACGAGTCAGAGTGCCTGTGATCTCTCGGTTCCAGCACCGAGGAGACTGTTTGAATCTGTACAAGGACTTGCGCAAGCGCTAGACCTTGTCACCGTCCTTAAAACCTGGTGGTTGGACCACGTAAATCTCCTCGTCCATAGAGCCATGGAGGAACACATTGTTCACATCCATGTGATGCAGCTCCCAGTCATGCTGAGCCACCATACCAAACAGAGCGCAAGCTGAGGTCATGCGGCCGACAGGGGCAAAGGTGTCACTGTAATCAACGTCCTTGATCTGAGAGTACCTCTTGACGACCAAGCGACCATTGTGGCATTCCAGTGAGCCATCCGGCTTCACCTTCTTGCGAAATACCCACTTGACCTAAATCGCCTTCCTCCCAGGTGGAAGGTCGACTAGCTCATAAACTACATGCTCTCGGATGGAACGAAGCTCATCCTTGCAGGCACCACGCCAGGCGTCGGCATCCTCTTATGAGAGGGCATCCCTCAGTGTGCCCGGATGAGACGCCAATGATGGAGAGCTCTGAGTGGCGAGTGCACACGCCTCAGATCTAGGCCTGACGCCCACAAGGTCAGCTGCTGCATCATAAGCGGTACAAAACTCACGAGTGACAAGATCATGCCCTAGAGGACACAGTGGATGTACCTCAATGTGATGTGTATGGACACTCAGGCCGAGGGCCTTTGTACCGGGATCACCACTCTTAACGTTGCGAGTGCAACGCCTGGGTGCAGAGTCTGATAATCGCTGGGCTCCGAAGCCCAACGGTCGAAGACGACCACCGGGCTCACGCGAGTAGCCAGGGCTCGAAGGGCTGACCGCAGGCTCAGAGACACGCAAGACCACATCCGGTGAGGACTGAGGCACAGGGGCAGCTGATGCAGTAGGATGTGAGGCTAGTGAACGGGTGGAAGACGCAGGACTGGGAGTGGCAGCAGGACCGCCCACAGAGACAGGAGTATCGGTGGACAGAGGGTCAGCATCATGGGTGTCTGTGGGGTGCAAGGGTGTAGGAGAGGAGACAGGCTGGATGGGACAGGTCTCTGGGCCAACAATGATGATCGCCGGGTCATCAAGAGCCGGAGTCCGAGAAGTGGAGGGGGCTCGAACGGACACATCAGCCGGACGCGAGGTGCTCGTAGGCTCAGACTCCCCCATCCGTCGAGAAACCTCACACGTAGGAACGTATGTGACAGACATCGACACAATCGAGGTCAGATCGCGATAGGTGAGAGACTCAAAGAAGAGAGCATCGCGGGACTCAACAATGCGACGACGGTCGAGGTCCCAAAAATGCCAGGCCTTCGACCGCGACGAGATGTCAACGAAGGCATACAAGCGACCCCGTGGAGAGACCTTGGACCCATGCTGATCCTCCGTGTACCACACAGAAGCCACTGAGCTTTAGACACAAGCAAGATGCAGATCGGCACGGTGTCCAAACCAGAGCATATACGGTGTAACGTGGTCCGGAAGAGGACCGTGCAGGAGGCGGTTTCAGACCCACGTCATGTAGGCGAATCCTTCGAAGGCGAAGGATTTTGGGAGGCCACACTCAGACTGCATAGCACGAACCGCACCATAGAGGATGCGGTTCCAGCACTCAGAGACACCGTTCTGCTGAGGAGTGGCAGGAGCAGAGACCTGGTGAAAAATCCCGCGCTTTGAAAAGAAACTGTCCATGTCGCCAAGAAACTCGCCACCGCGATCGGAGCGAAAGGTATGCAGCGAGTGGCGAGACTGACGCTCAGCCATCACTAGCCAGAGATGAACCACGAGAGCGGCATCACTCTTCTGGCGTAGGCTGAACACCCACCGCATGCGGGTGAAGTCATCAGTCAGGGTCAAGACATATCGGCCCCGATCGCATAAGGACTTGACACGGAGAGGACCGAGAAGGTCCGCATGGACCAGCTCGAGGGGGCAAAGGCCTCAAGAACGGGAGTCAGGGTAGGTGCAGCGATGCATCTTACCCTGAGCGCAGAAAACACAATCGGTCTTGGGTGGCTTCTCGAAAGAGGCAGCGTCAAGACCGAGGGCTGGCTTAGTCCTAATGAGCTTCGACACAGTGTCGGAGCCCACATGACACAGATGTCGATGCAGCAGGCGCTGGTGCTCAGCACACAGGACACCACTTACAAACACACGAGGATGAGGGGAAGGGGAGCAAGGAGAAGAAGAGATCCAAGGAACACGATACAGATCATCCACAACGGAGGCACGAAGAATAACAGTGCAAGTATCAAGAGCACTCATTGTCGCGCAGTCTGCAGTGTGCTCCACAGAGAGTCTCATCAGAGTGCAGGCAGGCACAGAGAGCAAGCTGAGCTCAAGGTCAGGCAATAAAAGCACGTCAAAGAGGTACAAGGGGTCAGACAGACCATCAAAGCACACAACCCCAACACCCTGAACTGGCAAGGACTGACCAGAGCCTGTACGAACGGAACGAATAGACGCCACAGGACCGAGGACAACGAAGTCACTGCGACGACATGTCATGTGGTGAGTGGCACCGGAATTGATGATTCAAGTGCCACCAGAATCACGACAAGAGGACGTCATGGTGCAATGGGCAATGGAACACTCGGCTGCAGACGGGCGCTCGGCAACAGAGGAGGGAAAACGATGAAGGGCGCACTGGTGAAACTCAGAAATCCAATCTGTACTGTCAGGCCCATCATCATCACCTGCCAATTGTGCTCCCCCACACGAGTCATCACGAGAGACGAGAACAGACGAACAAACAGTCTGTGAACCACCCGGTTGTGACGACACACTCGTACCTCCCTGAGAGCGAAGCGCCGAGAGCTGACAGAGCTCGGCGATGGTGCGGTCACGGTGGTCCGGGTCTCCGCTGCTTGCCGATGGGGAAGCGAGAACTTCTCCGATCGTGGTCACCGACGCGCGACCAGAGGCGGTGCTGCTCGACGTAGACCGTTGTGCGTGTGTAGCCGGAAGACCGCAAGTGACCCGCGCCCAGTGGAGCGGCTGCTGGCACTTGGTGTAGCGGTGAGCTCCTCCACAGTTGTAGCAGTAATCAGTGCGTCCACAGCTACCGCCTGATGACTGCTGCTGCGGTGACTGTTGTTACGGTGAATGGTGCTCGCTCGAGCCACGCTTCTTTCTGCTCTTCTTCCCCTGTACCGCTGCTGCCACACCCTACGTCTGAGTCGAGGTAGCTGGGGTGGAAGGGAAAGAGGAGGGCGTGCCAAAGGATGGAGAAGTGAACTGCAACAAAAGTGTCGGTGGTGACGCAATGACCGGTGCAGCAAGTGAACTCTCCTGGTGGGCGACGGCTGGCTCGCGAGCGGATGTCACCTGGAGGAAAAGCTGATGCGCCCAAGAAAGAAGCTCAAAGGAGGTGGAGAAAGGCTCGAGCGCGGCATTGCTGTACCTCGTGAAGATGTCTACATGCTCAACACGGACTCCGATCATGAGCGTGCAAAGCGCCCACAGTTGTGTCCCTCCTGTAATCCCAAGGCACGTGTAGATGCACATGGCGCGCCGCCAGTAAGCGGCTGCGGGCTCGGCAGGTCCCTGACAAGGGGAGTGGAAGGCGCGGATGTGAGCCGCGCGGGTGGCGTGCGTCTCTGCACAAGGCAGGGACATTGCCAGCTCCCAGCCCCAACGTGGGTCAGCACCCACGCCTGTGCCGGCCTCTCCAAGGAAGGGACGAAAGTCCACTACAGTCTCGCGAGGCATGGCGTAAAGGAGTCCGCGCATCGCCCGAGCCGCTGTCAGCCCTTGAGCACGCTCCATAACCTGGCAGTGACTGTGGTAGTATGGCCAAACTCCCTCGAAAGTGGCCCAGACCTGAAAAAGGGTCTCCCAGCAGTCAAAGCCGTCCTCGCTAATGTATCAGGGGGGCGGTGTCTCGAAGTCCTTAGGTTGCCGCTTCGTAGGGAGAGCAACCACAGGATGGGAAAGACGAGGGATGGGAAAGACATCGGGATGAGGAAAGTCGCCGAGGTAGGTCTTAGGCGAAGATCGGATCGCCGGGAACGGGGAACTGGAACGCGTCTGCAACTGGCAAAGACGCTCCTGAAGTACGCGAATCTCCCTCTCGGGAGTGTCATCGTCCATGCCTTGCATATCAGGGTCCTCCTCCAAAGGATCAAGAAGTGGCGGATCATGTCCTATCGCTCTCTTCAGTGTAGATGTTGACAGCTGTGCAGAGGGTGTGACACCGCCGACTCCCCCGGAGGTGTGCTGTGGGGCCGTGGACGGACTCTGAAGATCACTGAGAGTGCGGATGGCGTCGGTCTGCTGCTGATGTAGGCGACGTATCTCATCCTGCTGACTCCGCAGGTCCGCAATGGCCTGCGAGCGTGTGCTCATGACTCCGGAGAACGAGGAAGAAGGATATGGCAATCCTTCGTCTTTGTCACCGGTTGGAGCCATATCAGCGGTCAGTATTGGGCTGAACATAAAAAACACTCCGAACGAGAAACCGACAACTTTTCTCGAGGATTTGAAACGTGTTCAAAAATTGACGTTTTGACCGCAAAATTTCTGATGTCAGCAGAGCCGATCATGACATCGGCGTTTCTTATGCTAGCGAAAAAAAAAAGCTAGCATTCTTTTGCTAGCATTTTTTACGCTAGCGATTTTAATTCTTTTCTTTTTTTTTGCGAAGGTCACGCGAGCTCCGCGTGACTTGTGGGGGTGACTTCGTCACCCCATGCTCGCGGCTGCGTAGGGGTTGAAAAGGCCACGCAGGCCTGCGTAGTGCAGCGCAGTTTCTGCACAGTGCTGCACAATTTCTGCATAGCACCTATAATGTTGCTGCTGCGCTGCTACTGCTCCACAGCTGCTGCTTCCGCTCCTGCTGCCTCCTGTTGCTCCGCTGCTCTGCGCTACAATCGTTGCAGCAGCTGGAATGCTGCTGCTGCGCTCCTGTTGCTTCCGCTGCTGCTACTACACTGCTCTTGTTGCTCGCGGCTGCTGATGCCGCCGCTGCTGCAAGCTGCTGCCACCGTTGCGCGCTGTCACTGCTCACAGCCGCCGCCGGAAGCTGCTGCTCCTCTTTTTTTGGTAGAGGCTGGCAACCAGACACGGCTGCAGCTGCCACCCGATGGTGCTGCTGCTGCTGCTACTGCAGGAGTTAGTAAATGCCGCAGCTCAACCGATGTGATGGTGGGGACTGAGTGATGATGTCGTTGTTGAAAAACAGCTGTAATAAGTTCCAGGATACAGCGGCGGCTGTGACTCTCACTGCTGCTCCTGGTGCTGCGTCTCTGCGGCGCAGCTCAGCGAGAGGAGTCTCCCTGCTCAAATACCATGAGAAAATGCGTGGAAGCTTCCTAGTGATATTGCCGCTGACTAGGCATCAGTGCTTGGTCAGGCGGTGACGACCGTCACAAGTCGTGCACACAACGGCAAGGGTTTAGCTAGGGGACACAAGGCAAAGTGTCTGAATGCGTCAATAGCATTTGCAGAGAGAAATGACAAATGACAGGTCCATGGCATAAGTACTTGCCGCGGCTCACGGCGGGTGTCGCATGCGGCAGTGCAAGGTCTGTCCTAAAACCGGCCCAAAACCACTAATTTGGCCGTAACTAAGCGTAGACAAGTCAGAACGCTACGCCGTCTGAACCTACACGTGTAGAATCTTAAGTCGGACGCTACGACTGGTCACACGCATGCATCCGGCAACAAACGGTGGACACACAATGCAAATACATGCAAATCGGGCCCACGACCAGTCCACTGGTAGAATCCTACAAGCTGCATAAAAACTACAGAAGGTTCTAGACAGCATCCAAGACTCTTGGGCGCCCGTCGATCAGCTCGGAGCAGGTAGTCCACCAGCAGACGACGCCCCGGTGCCACCTGGGTCCACATCAGGGATCTGCACGAGCATGGACATGACGGAGTGGTCACAGTAAACTGTACAGGCCGGAACGTCACAGTAAACCGTACGTGCCGGAACATCACAAATCACAACAGAAGCATCGTGAGAAGAAGGAAAAGAAAGAAAAGGGTTGTACTTTCACAATCACGAGAAACTATAACAGCACCAGGCGTCTTTGAGGCTTATAATTTGATAGGAAAATATTGAGATTTTCAACATGTTATGTTGAGTAGGAGGAAGGGGG
>SZWC01000771.1:232866-266597 GCA_023375785.1 Penium margaritaceum | reverse complement strand
GGGGGGGTAGGCATCTCCATTCGTGTCGGGGTGGAGTTCAAACTGTTGTTTTGAGATACAGTGGGCATCGGCTGAAACTCAGCCCAGTGTTACAGGCCTAGCTCTGGAAATAAAAAGGGGATTTCTCCTTTCTCTTTGTCTCTATTGGTCCAAGCTTCACTCTGAAGAAACTTGTGAACCCACGGCTGCTGGTCTCCCCAGCACCTTCACTCTCTCTCTCTCCCTCTCTCTTCTCTATTTCCCTTGTCATTTCTCTTTTCCTCCTCCTGCTTTCCCTATCCTTCCCATACATCCCCTCTTTCTCAGAGGGCCTCACCTGCCTCGCCTATCCCCACTTCGCCTACTGCTACTTCCTACACAGCTTGACTTGTTCCCTCTTGCTCTTTCCAGCTACTTCCTTTTCTGGCACCTATCCACAAGATGTTCGCAACATTCTTCCCACTTCTGCCCTTTTTCCCTCCCAATTTCCCTTCCCTTCCCTCAAAACTGCTTCCTCTCATCTCTTCCCCCTCCTCCCTCTCCCTGGCCATCTGTTCTGTTCGTACACTTCGACCCTTCTTCACATCCAATGTAATGCTGCTGCCCCTATCCACCCTATTGATATACCCCCTCCCTCCACCCTCTCGCCCTGCTCTCATCTCCTTCCCCCCTCTCAATTACCTTGTTCTCCCCCACCTGCCCAAAAGTAAACTGTCCTCCCCTCCCCCTATGCTCATCGTTGTCCCTTCCCTCCCTGTTCTCCTCCGCCTTCCTGCGTACTCTCCTCCCCGGACCCCCATGTCATCGCGGCATGAACAGGCAATTTCTCCGTGCTCCCACTCGTTGATGTTCATGTATGTACCTCGGATTCCGTAAATTCTGGAGGGAGACAATGAGATCTGATGATGATGATGGTAAACGGCGTGCATAGATGGACAAACTTCTCAGAATTTGCCATCATCACAGGACTTGATGCAACACGCGAACAAATGGTTTGAGCTACCAAGCGTCCCTGTCGCGCCTCCAATGCGACTGTGCCTCCAACAAACACTAGCCTGTCAAGCTAACTGCCATGGCAGAGGAAAAAAGCACATGTCTACTCTGAGCGCTGGCCATGCATGGCAGATGCAGTACACACTAGAGCCATGTCAACAGCCCGCCATGGTGCCACTGCTGAATGTCAAGTGTCCACTCGCTACGCGCACAAGGATTGACATGGCAGTGGACACATCACTAGGAAACTTAAAAAGCGTAAGGAGTGAACAACCTGGCAGTCACACGCGTCGCAATGCATTCCACAACATCTGGTTCATCAGTCCATCTGAGTGTAACGGCTTACTAGCCTTCCAACACAGCACGAAACACGGCAAAACATTTTGGCAAAACTTCCAGAAGTGGGGAAAATTCTCGATTAATCTATTGGTGTTCAGCAACCAATCCCACTACCACAACTTCAACAGCAAACAAACGCATACCTACCCACACACACCACTTGCTGCCCTTGCAGCAGGCTTGCATTTGCCCATGCCACATGTTCAGAGGTGTGCCATTGCACATGAACTGTGCCACCGTTGACTAGACTGCCTGATGACCACCTTGCGGAAAACGTTTGCCACGCACACTATGCTTCCGCAAAAACATTTAAAACTGTTTCTGAGCCTCACACCTTCACCTCATCCTCGCCCTCACAACTCCCAACCCCACACTCTCACCGGTGCTCACCAACTGCTGCCTGTCTCACGAGCAGCAACATTACCTACACGCCACCAGATTTCATCATGTTGTTTTGCTTTCTCTGGCATTGAATGCGCATCCCCTTTGCTGCTCATCCCACCCGCATATGCATGTGCCGCTGCACTTTGCTGCCACCGCCGCTGTTGTCTCCTTGCCATTTGCGTACAGCAAGATAGGTTTTCCTATTCTGCTGCGTGTAATGAGACGCGACTGTATGGAAACTGAGCTGAGGGACAGATGTCAGTGGAAAACTGTGCAAAGTGACACATAGTGACACGCGCACAGCGACCCAAACGTAAGGACCTGCCTCGTTCAATCCTCTTGGATCCTGCTCTACAAATGTCATGTGCACAAGACCACCTGGGAGCAACTGTGACAGAAAGCTAGAGCTGGTCCAATGCCAGCCAGAGCTGGCACTGCGCCAGCTCTGGAGATCTCGTCCTCACTTTGTCTAGTTACAATGCTGCAATGTACCTTCTGTCACGATCATCACGCTCATCTGCTTGTGTCCACCAAACCCCCCACCCTGTCGTACCCACACTGTCGTCCCCACCCTGTCGTCCCCACCCTGTCGTCCCCACCCTGTCGTCCCCACCCTCTCGCCCCCACCCTGTCGTCCCCACCCTCTCTTTCCCACCCTGTCGTCCCCACCCTGTCGTCCCCACGCTGTTGTTCCCACGCTGTTGTCCCCACCCTGTCGTCCCCACCCTGTCGTCCCCCCCCTGTCGTCCCCCCCCTCTCGCCCCCACCCTGTCGTCCCCACCCTCTCTTTCCCACCCTGTCGTCCCCACCCTGTCGTCCCCACGCTGTTGTTCCCACGCTGTCGTCCCCACCCTGTCGTCCCCACGCTATCATCCCCACGCTGTCGTCCCCACGCTGTCGTCCCCACCCTGTCGTCCCCACCCTGTCGTCCCCACACTGTCGTCCCCACCCTGCCGTCCCCACGCTGTCGTACCCACGTTGTCGTTCCCACGCTGTCGTCCCCATGCTGTCGTACCCACGCTGTCGTCCCCACGCTGTCATACCCATGCTGTCGTCCCTCAACACAAGTGCTGGAGGGATGGATTCCTTGAGTACATCAACGTGTTAGAAATATCCTAGATTCATGAGACCCTTGTGCCCAGCTTTGGCGTTGGGGCTGAGTTGGACTGTGCAACACGGTGAGGCATCACTGGCCATGTACAGACAACATGAGAGCACAATGGAGTGGCCATGTTTTCATGCATCAAGGATGGAAGAAGAACATCAGAGTAATGCCGCTGACAAAGGCAGATTTGGTTTGGTCAGCTGGCACAAGTGAGTCCTTCTCTGATGACTGGGAAAGACTGTGGGCAGCCCCGAGGCTCACAGTTTCAGATTTCAAACTCTACCAGAGACAGTGAAAGTGAAAACTGGACATGTTACGGAAGTAGGGAAGTGTGGGGAAAGATCGCAGGAGGTCATCCCCAAGTCACACGGGGTTAGAGAGACCTGTGGGAACACAGAAAAGGTCGCACGAGGGGAAACCCACTGAATACAGAGGGAACATTGGACCCTTTTCAGGGCTGGACAATTCCCTGACCATGGGTAGAAAGTATGGAGCCGCAAAGGGACAGTGGAATAATGGACCCTCACTCCCGGTCGGAGATTCCATGGTTCATATTGTGTGTTGGGCCATAGAGGAAAAAAAAAGAGTGACTCAGGTTCAGCCCTATGTCTGAAGGACAGCATGTTCATCCTCATCCTTGGGACGAAGATCTTGGGAAAACATAGTGTGCCTACATCCCTGGAGAGTGTTGCTTCTGCCTGCAAAGTGAAGTAGTAAGCGTGCTTTCATTCATGACATGGGATAACACAGGATCAACGTTTAATCGGGCTGACGACCGAGGCCTGGACAGCTATAGCCTAAGTATGGATCCAAACGGATATGGTGGCGGCTTCTCCTCACGGTATCAGAACACAGTTTGATTGGTGACTCCCTAGTCGTACTCACAATCCACATCACAGCTCATTGCTCACAGATTGTATTATTTCTAAACCCTTTGCAAAGCGTTTAGAACAGATAACAGCTCATTGCTCGCAGATCCTTCGGTGTGCACCCCGACCTTTTGCAGGCTCTTTCTCACAAGCCGCAGTCACGGTCAAGGGAAAAAAAAAGTGATTTTAGCAGAAACAACTTCAGCAGGTGTTGGCACCCTGTGAAGAAAAAGTGGAGTATGTGCTGGTGCTGCTATCCCGCTGCAAAGCAACAGCAGCACCAGCAGTGCTGCTGCCAAATCAATTAGTCAAAGCAGCACCAGCAGGATTCTCTAACGTTTTTTAGTAGGCGCAGAAGCACAACTCGGTACTGCTGAAACATCGTTGAGCAGCGACATTTCATTTAAGGGCTGCAGCAACTGCCCGCCTCAACTTTCTATCACATGATCACCTATCCTAGGCTTGCTTGATATCTCAGGATATCCAAGTGAACATTGATTCCAAGGATGGAGTACCTGCGTAGATATTTCTTCCATTGAGGTTTTTGGTGGGCTGAATTTTACATTTTGGTTCTCTATGAGGGCCACTTGAGATGGAGCGGTGACCTGGTTCAGTTTCTTGTTTTAGACAAGAGCGCAGCATGTTTGACAAGTTTTTTTAATGGTCGTCTTACGGCTGCTTTCTCTTCCAGGAGCTGAGGCTCCTTCTTTTCTATATTTGTTCGTCGTGTATGCCAATCCATATGCACAATTTCATTGAATCTCCAAGCAGTTGTTTACGCCATGGCTGAAAAAATTCCAACTTGGGAATAATGCAAAACAAATTAGCCCAGGAATCGGAGAAACATGCACCAAAAACGAGGGGAAGAATGTTCAATTCTGCCGATTCACGTGTGACTTGTTTTTCAAGAGTTAAAAGTTAAGGAAGAAACAAACCGTAAATTTGGATCCGGAAGGGTCTGCAACGGTTCTACTCCTACCTTGTTTGGAGGAACACAGCCTGTGGAGTAATGTCATTCATGGTTTTCTTTGTAAACACGGGCTCAACAACTAAACATAGTCATCTTGGCCCAGTCCTTCAAGATAACTTCTTCTTCACCAGGCTTGGACACTCTCGTTGAAATTTTCAACCCAACATAACCCAATTGAAGCTGGGAGGCTGAACTTCTCCATTCGTATGCCTTTGGTGATTGCTGTTTGATATGTGGTCCGACAGCATTCGTGCCCCAACCCTCACTGGGAGCTACTTACTCCACGTCGTACAACCTCTCATCGAGCAGTAGTGGTAGGTCCAACATGAACATTGCCCACCACCACCGCATGTTCATGAGATTTACAAGCTTGACCTCATCCTCTCTGGTGCTCTGGCCTTCATGGGTTGGAAGCCGAGTGGATTTACTCCTCCTGATCTGCTGTCCCCATTTCCAGGTGCTCATTCATTTCCTCTCTCTTTGTTCAAGTAGACAGTCTGGCCCAGAGGCAGACGGGGCGCCAAGCCAGACATATAGTGTTCAGCAGCGTCGGAGGGTGAATGCTGCCAAACAGTGGTGCTTAATCACCACTGACTCTTCCGAATTGAAGCACACTCCCCGCTCAAGCAGGGATATCTCACCCTCATCATCTTTCTACCATCTCCATTACCTTTGCTCTTGTTTAGAGCATGTCATGGAACTCCTCACCCATCCGACACATATGGACATGCTCACTTGGGGGAGATCAAACTTTCATTTACTCTGTCAGACGGTGATTCCCTCTGCCTTCAATGTGCCTTCCACATAGATAGTTCCGAGGGAGAAGATGTATTCACCAGTTTCAGCACAGCGACTCTCAGAATCCCTCCCCTCTACTACCTTCGCATACACAGCCACATATCTTCCCCTCCTTTTCTAGCTCCACTTGGTGCTTGACTGACTTCGAAACACATCATTGTAGAGACTGGTCCAGGCAGATCCCAGCTACCATGCGCCTCCTCTCGAGGTGTTAGTCCTTGCACCAATGCAGCGCAGGAGGCACGGCAGAAGGTTCACATCATGTTGAAACTTCAGGTCATCCACTACTTGTCACATCAAGGAGTGTGTGTGACATGGAAATCTCCTTGAGACATGGGGTTTATTTCTGTATATGATTGCATGGAAATCCTAAGACTCGGATTTGGGGAAATGTGGTGCCTGAGGCTAGAGGTGACTGTGATTAGGATCCTGATGCCGTAGTGTGGTTGGATACATTACCTTTTTGGTCAGGTCTAGATCCTATTGCACACCAAATTCCTGGCTGCACGACGGCGGCCGCTCCCACGGTGACTATCTTAATTGTGATCGGCATGACGAATCGTCTTGCTACCAACCGTGGTTCTGAGCTGACCCTCATTGGTCTCCTTCATCTCTATGACAAGGGAGGTAAGCTCATCCTCAAGATTTCTGATTACCGTGTCAGTCCAATGTTGCCATTTGATGTGTGTCCTTCAGGTCTGTGGATGGCCCTTGCCCATTAATGTTCCGTGGATTGAGCACCGGAACGCTGTCTCCTTACCTTGCCGCCTTGCTGTGTTGAGGCAGTCACCAACTCCGTCTTTTGACACCGTTACAGTCTCCCATGTCCTTCCCTCTGCTCATTTTTTGTCTGGGTTTTGGCTCATTCACTTCAGTGTTATTCACTGCATGAATTTTTGTCACTCCTCGTTTGTCTCCCTCGGACCCAACAGCTCCGCCCGCTTTGTTTGCAATGTTTCTGGTCAGTTGGTGTCCGTTCAGGGTGTCGGTGTTTTTGTTCGATTTGTTGGTCCGAGGAGGGCCATGTTCCTGCTGATCTTTTTTTTTGTTGTTGTTGTAAGTTTTCTTTGTATGATCAAACTTGAACTGAAAAAATGGGTATATTACTCAATTTTACCTTATTCAATTTTTCTAGACATGTGTATACGCATTTTATTCATCAGCCAGATTCAACTGTGATTCTTGCATGGAGTTGGTGTTGTGTGAGAAAACTACAGTCGTCTCAACTCTCATTGAGTGAGTCATCCGGTCAGTCATCGCGTCAGACTGACATGATGATTGACGCGATGATCGACGCGATTACTGACGCCGTCAGTCATCGCGTCAAGTGATCCTGTCCACAATTTATCGGTGAATTCAAACATTGTACTTTTTTTCGGCAAAATCTTAGTGACCTTCGCCCAAATCCGTGAATGAATTTATGGATCTCCAAAGTTACGAAAATGAGAAAGGTGAAGTCAAACATCAGTAAAATGTGTGCCTGATCTTGAGGTCAGCCTTCTGTCCGTGACCACCTTAGATGACCAAGGCACGCACTTCATGTCTAGCCCAAGGATTGGCACTGTCTAGTCCTCTGTCCCTCTCTTTGACTTCTGTTACTTTTTCTCTTGATCACATTACACATCTTTGTCTTCCAAGTGTACTCATCTTCTTCATCATTGCTTGTGCCACATCCACACGTCTGTCATTAAACTCTTGTGTGTGTGTATCCTGTTCATGGCCTCAAAGCTGCCTTGTTTGGTCTTTCATGCACTGATCACTGCCTTGATTTTGCACAAAGGAAAAAACACCGGTTGCTGTTCTCCACCTCTAAAAATCTCACTTTTTAACCCCTTGAACTGGTTCATGCTGATGTCATGGGACCTCTCCCTCATAGCTTTCATGGTGGAATTCGTCACTATGTTCTCTGTCTTACTTATGAATTATTCTGCTTCCACTAGGTATGTTTTGTTGGTGTCATTAAAGAGTGGTTCTCTCATGCTAAACGGGCATTTTAGCAACAGCTTTGTGTCTTCCATTCCAATCGTGGTGGTTAGTTCTTTGGTCTCATCTTTGGCTTCCTCCTCTCTTGTGGGATGTGTATGGAGTCTTTTGCTCCCTCAACAACCCAAAAATATGTCATCTTTGAACACTGGAACCGTACCCTTCTTGATGGTGTCCACTCCTTCTTGTTTGATTCCAACCCCTCCCCTCTCTTCACGTTCGAGGCCATGTTGTACATGACTTGGACGTGGAACTGCCTTCTCCACGGTCCTTATGATATCACTCCCTACAAGCAGCGGACTGGTCGTCACACTTATACCTGCCTTACCTTGTGTCTAGGGTAATATTGGTGATGTCTCGGTCCCCAAGGACCTTCATGATGGCAAAACATCCAGTTGTGGTCGTCTCTATATCTTCCTTGGCATGCTGGGACCCTATGTTTCACCATGTCCTTAAGTCCCGTAATGCTCTCGTCTTGTAACCTGTTTTTTATAAATGACCTTGAATTTTTTGCCTCTTTGTGTACCTATATCCCACTCCTTTGTTCCTATTCCTTTATCCTTCTCTGATAAAGGACGTTTCTTCCTCGCATCCATTTACATCAGTATCATTGCCTATGTCATCTCCATCTATATCAATCCCTATGTCCATGCCGTCACCGTCAGTGTCTACATCGTCTCCTGCTCCCCAGCTCTCTTTTCCCTCACCTTTGCTTGCCTCTCCTCCCTCTGACTCTCCTACCTCTTCTCCTCTGCGATTCATCACTCCCTCTCTTCCACTAGTGGCACTTAAGCTCCTTGTCTCCCTTTCGTTACACAATGTGCATGTGCAAACTGCCTGGGCATATTACCCCCTGAGAGATACACTCGAGGGGACTGGCTTCAAGCTCTCTCAGTGGGCGTGTGGTGTTCTGTCTAAAGATCCCGGACTCTGTTTCCTTCGCCTCACTGCCACGGGGCTTGGCAGACTCAGTACTGATTTCATGAATCCTGCCATTACCCTTGGATTCTCGCTCATCTCAGAGGAGTTTCACATTGCCATAGATACCTCTGTGCCTGGCTATGTGGATTTTTGCTTTGCTGCAAGTAGTCTCTTTTCCTTGGCACCCAAAGCCACCACTGCTCATGAGGGTCATGAGGCCACAGATGCTCCCCTCTTTGAAACATGTGTACGGGAGAAGTTGGCTCGGAAGACAGCCTCTACGCACAGGTTCTTCCGACGCAAGTTGAGTCCTGATGGTGTGATTAATTGCCACAAGACACCACTAACTACTAAGGAATTCTCTTAGATCTCCAACGATACATTTGACGAGACAATCACTCCTATCGGATGCTACACCACTTCTTACACTCTCCTCGTTATAGTAGCATACCATGAATGGGGGCTCGACCAAATGGATGTGAACAGCTCCTTATTGCATGCAACGTTGGATGAGAAGACCTAGATGGTGCAACCACCCGGCCTCACCGATTGAGCAAACAAGGTTTGGCAATTTTGCAAGGCTCTGCATGGGCTGGAGCAATATCCCCGCTGTTGGATCATGGAGATCACCGCCACCCTTAAGAGAGGGGGATATCGTTGAAGTATGGTAGATCTCACCCTGTTCCTCACTCTGCCTTTCTCTTTCCTCATCACTATGCTTCTCTGTGTTATTCTCTTCTTATATCCACTTCAACCCCTCTGCTATTGAGTCAGTGAGGTCCCTTTTGTAGTCACCCTACAGGATGAAGGACCTTAGTCACGCTTGACACTTCCTCGGTATGGTACTTGAGTGAGGCCATCCAAACCGCATGCTCTATGTGCATCAACCAGCCTACATCCACAGCCTAGACAAGCGTTTTGGCTCTCAGCTAGCAGCCATTCCAACAGCCTTGATGCCTATGACTCCCGCTTCTGAATTTGTCTGATGTGTCCGGGCTGGGGAGGAAGTTGATGTCAGCCACTTCCTCGATGTTGTTGGCTCACTCATGTATCTCACCACAACAAAGTGCACTAACATCATGCTCGCAGTCAACTTCTTGGCGTGGTTTTCCCAGTGTCCGCATGAGCATCATCTTGAGGGTTCTCATTGGGTTGTGCGTTATGACCTTTCCACTGTACATGTCGGGTTGTGCTGCAGACTACAGCCCTCAGGCGCCGTTGAATGCTGTATAGACAGTTCTTGGGTACACGATACTGATACATGTAGTAATTTTGGGGCCACTTTCTTGGTAGGGGACATTGTTGTGCTATGGAAAAGTGGTATGCACGGATGCGTTGCGATGAGTTCCAGTGAGGCCGAGTACATCGCTCTTGGCAAAGGTATGTGTGGGCTCTGTGTTCTGTTCCAGCGATATGTTTTCCTATTTGCTGCATCACTTTCTGCTGCTACAACCAAAGCACAATTTTCAACGCTGAGAATTATGAGATGCATCCCTTACACACCAGGAATATCAAGGTTCAGCACCAGGTTTCTCGTAAGGGTATTGTTGCTGGTGTGGTTAAAGTTGTTTGGGTGGAGACATGATCATAGCGGGCTGACTTCTTGACCAAAGTACGCAGTTCCGGTACGTTTAGGTTTTTCATTCAGGCTTTCATACTCGCGCAACTTATGCACCTGACAGATCTTGGTAAAATTCATCCTCTTTGCCTTGACTCGTACAACTTTGTGCATGCCGTGTCCTCTCCTGTTGCGTGTGGGTTTTTTCCACTGGTCTCCAAAAACACACACGCACTTCCGTATGAGAGTGAAGCAACATGGCTGCAACTCATGACAAATGGTTCCTAGTCATATTTTTCCTCTCCTGTTCGTGCAGCTTGAGGCCTGTGCAGATAGGGGAATCAGCAGCTCTCTGCATTCCTCACGACGATCACATTCGTGCAGCTTGAGGCCTGTGCAGATAGGGGAATCAGCAGCTCTCTGCATTCCTTAAATGCACACAACTTCCACTTGTATGCCTACATACACTTTAGGATGGTGTTGATTGCTAGTGCATGCTTTTGTGGTTAGAGGTTGAGTTGGCTAGCCAACGGTTGTTGGTCCTGCTGCGGTCGTGCTCACAGAATTTCCCAGCAGCTCACCTCTCTGTTTGATCTGAGAGGTCTGGCTTGACTCCGGGAGTGGCAGCGAGATCACCTCGTGAGTGACACAGGAGAGAGGCTCCCTTCACCAAGCTAGCTTAGGTCTATCCAAGTAGCCACTCTTTATTAATCTCTTCGCTTAGAGTCTGAGTGTTTCTTGGTCTCAATTCCTTCGAATCTCTTGCACCCTCTTTCCCTCACACCTTCCCTCAAGCCAATTGTCACTGACTAAAAACACAGCCATGCATATGAACAATGTGTCTGCCACTCGTGCTTGCGGGAAAATGTGGCATGCACATTGTTGTTGCATGTCACATTACATTAGGCGGTCTGTGATTGGACGTTTATGGTTGTTCCTCCCCCCCCCCCCCCCCCCCCCCCCCCTGACATTAGTAAAATGGTGCGAAGGAACGAGAGCGAGGGAGAAACAGAGACGCCATGGGTTTGTAGCAAGTTTGCTTAGAGAAAAACGTGAAGCATAAACCTGGGTGAAGCGAGGCATTAGACCGGTAAGTGAGTCCCTCTCCGTGCATCTTGCACGAGGTGTGTCCGCCACCACCCCAAGGATTCAGCCAGACCTCTTTGGAGTGAACTCGAGAGCGGCTGCTACCGGAAAAATCCGGCGGCATGACCCAAGCAAGATCCGCACCCGGTAACTAGCCTAAAGCAACCACTAGACCAACCATGCATGCAAGACAATCCACATCATCCTAAAGTGCATGTGGGCATGTCACCAAGTGGGCTTTCTACAACAACATCATAGATGAGATCTTCCAAAGAGTTGCTGGTTAGCCCATTGGCACAAGGCCTGCGCTATCCAAGTAGCTATGGCAACAAGAGTGAAGCCGGCGAGAACACCGTAGAACATGAGCGAGTCATTGCTTCAGACGGCCACTTTTATTGCACGGCAGCCATGATGCACAGAAGTGTCCGTGTTTGTGGAGACCAATGGGCAGAGTTGGTTTTTCACGCATCTCTCATTGTACTCTGTTGTGTCCTCCCGGCTTGTGTACATCGGCGTGCACATGACTGACAACAAGACGCAACGCTGCTGGAGTGTCATCTGGTGGAGCCGACGCACGCTGAGGCTTGCACGCATCTTGCGAGTTCAGCTTCTGCATCTGGGCGCAGGGTGAGGGTCTGTGGCCATACTACGCCCTTCCCTACGATCTCACCCAGGCCGACTAGGTCTATGATGCTGGTCGTGCTGTGCGTGCTCACGTTCCCGTCGCCCCTCCGGCCTCCCGTCTTGTTCTCAAGCCCTTCCTCAACAACTTCTCCACTGGCAGCCTTCCCGACCCCGCAGCGACATGGCACATCCTCACCCGCCCTCATCGTCTTTATAGCAAGGTAGAGACCAGTTGTCTGCTTTGGGAGTTCAACTCCCTCCCGATGGGGGAGACCGGGACGGTCACCTCCTACTGGCAAGGGGCGGAGGACATTCTTCGCCGATGCAGCGTTGATGGTGAGGAGTGCGGATGAAGGGAGTGGTGCAGCGGTCACCTGGATGGTACAGGTGACCGCTCTCGACGAACAAGGCGGGTGTCATCGCCACCATGCGTTACCAGCATGAGCGCGGCCTCGCCACTACTGTCGCGACTGTCAATGCTCCTACTGTGTCCACACCGCCCGCTCCTATTTACCTTCCGACAACTCAGCCGCAACATCATCCACAACCATCGGCGTGCGCTCCTCCATCACCGGTGCCTCCCTCGTCCTTCCCAAAATCCAGTGCCGCTACGCCGCAGTCCGTCTACTCCATCGTGCCCTCCACTCGTGAGAGTCAGTTGGAGCAGTTCATCGCATTCCAGTTTGGACTACCTCGCCCTCCTCCCCAGGGAAGTGCAAATTGCATGGTTGCTGGTGGTCGTGCCCTGCCATACATGACAGAGTCTGAGTTGCGGTCATGCCCTGTAACTTCATACGTTTCGTTCTCTATCATGCCCTCCCCACCTGCTCCTCCTCGTGATGATATCGCATGGCTAGATGACTGGCAGTCCCGGTTCGCACCCTCGTCCACTGCGTCTGCATCCCTTGTCAACTACCATTTCATTGTTAGCGACCTAGTGACACCAGTCCAGGATCCGGCTGAGACCTGGATCATCGACTCCAAGGCCACACATCACATGACGGCCTCGCGCGAGGCCTTCAGTGTCCTTGGCCCCATCACCAATGTCTCTAGGGTTTGAACAGGCTCCGGTCAGGTTTTACCCGTTCGCGAAGTCGGTGTTGTTCGTTTCCGAGGCCCGGTTGGGGATGTCTTCGTCATTGATATCCTCTTCATCCCTAGTCTTGAGCTCCATCTCCCTGCTTTGTGTCATTGCCCTTGACTGCATGAGCATGGATATACTACACTCGCGTGGTGTTGGCACTGTGTCGTTGCGTCCGCCCGGTCGTGTCGTCTTGCATGCCACTGCCCGTGGAAACTTGTGGCACGTGCCGCGCTTGTCCGTTTCTCCCTCCGGCCCCTCCCCATTGGCCAACACAGGTCACATTTTTGTTACCAGTACACTCTCTCTGTAGCACACACGTCTCATGCACCGCCGCCTCTATCACGTCCACTCTGCCGCTGTCGATAGCATGCTCCGCATGCAGCCTGCCATGGGCCTGGCCACAACCTCTTTTCCCCGTCTGTGTCCCACGGAGTGCATTGAGCGTGCTCAAGGGAAGATGCATCGATCAACCTATCCCCTGTCCTACTCACGTGAGTCCACTGCGCAAGACTTGGTCCACTCTGATTTCATGGATCCCCTCCAGACTGAGTCCGTCCGGAAGCACAGACACTATGTCCTGACCCTCACTGACGACTACTCTCGCTAATGCTAGATCTTGAGTCTTCAACAAAAGAGCGATGTCGCCCACACCATTTGGGATTGGCTCATTTGTACTGAGCGCGACTGAGGTCGCCCTCTCCGTCGCTTCCGCTCCGATCGCGGTGGTGAGTGTATGGGGGAGACCACACTCTTCCTCGCCTCCCGTGGCATCCATCATGAGACATCGGTGCGTTATACTCAAGCCCATTACGGCATCTCTTAGCAGTGGAACCACACCATAGCCGACGTTGTCTGCACCATGTGCGTCAAGTCTGGTATTTCCGATGGCTTCTACTTTGAAGCCAAGACCTACATGACATGGGTTTGGAACCAGATTCCCCACGGCCCTCTTCCCCGTCAGTCCACACCGTACCAACACTGGAGTGGCGAGCGCGTCGACCTCCAGCCGGCTCGCATATGGGGCTGCGTAGCCATCGTGTGTCTGCCTATCCCACTCCAAGGCGGCAAACTTGAGCCTCCCAGCTGGCCCTGCACCTTTCTTAGCGTCTCGCGTTGATCAAAGGCATGGCGCATCTGGGATCCCTCTTGGCACTCCATCGTCGAGTCCCGAGATGCCCTCTTTGAAAACCTGTTTCCCCGCGACCTCGTTTGCTCCGACGCATCAATGTCCTTCCCTTCGCATGGGGGAGTGATGGGTCCGTCCTCCGCCCAGCCGCATCCGAGCATCACATTGTCAACGACCGCTGGCACCTTTGCGCCGGCCGTCCCGCCCATGTTCGCCAGCCCCTCCGGGCTAGCTGCCCCATCTGCATCCTTTGGTACCTCTACACTTGCTAGCACGTCCGTGTCCACCAGCCCCTCCGGGTAAGCTACCCCATCGGCGTCCGCTGGCACCTCTGCGCCGGCTTCCTTGTCCATGTCCGCCAGCCCCTCCGGGTCAGCAGCCCCATCGACGTCCACTGACACCTCTGCGCCAGCCGCCTCGTCCGTGTCCGCCAGCCCCTCCGGGCTAGCTGCCCCATCTGCGTCCGTTGGCACCTCTGCGCCGGCCGCCCCGTCCGTGTCCGCCAGAGCCTCCGGGCCAGCTGCCCCATCTGCGTCCGCTGGCACCTCCAAGCCGGCCGCCTCATCCACGCCGGCACGCTACACATGTGGCCTGGACTGGAGTCTTTGACCCTCACCGTCAACGAGCACACAAGTCGCTGCCTCGAGCCTCATCGTGCCACAACCCCTTGTTTCCCCACGAGGTTCTCTGGCTCCGGACACACTCACTCCCATAGTCGTGAGTGGGGACCCTGGCACCAAAGCGCTTGGCTGGACCACTTTGGCAATCATCACTACCCTACATCCGGGGTCATCCTTGCGCTATCCCATGCTCTATCAAGGGCATCCATATGCCGTCACAGCCATGCTCACACGTACACCACCTCAGGTGCAAGACGCGCACGCGCGCATAGTCTGACCCACGGAATGCCAAAAGGATCCAACCACCCTACGTGATGCTTGGTCGTCTCCTGAGGCTGCACACTAGGAGGCTGCATGGGCTGATAAGCTCACCGCCATTTGACAACAGCAGGTCTACGAGCTTGTCGACCTTCCCCCCGACCAAAAGGCAATCGACGTCAAGTGGGTCCTCCGGCGCAAGTGGAAGCCGGACCGATCCCAGGACAAGTACAAGGTCCATCTTACAGCCAAGGGATTTTCTCACGTCCCTGGGATCAACTATGACCAGATCTTTGCCCCGGTCGGTCGGTTCTCTGCTAGCCGGGCGTTTTTCAGCCTGGTTGCCCAATATAGCTGGGAGCTGCATTAGATGTATGTGAGCAATGTCTTTCTTCGTGGCTCGGAGGATGGCAAGGAACTATGCATGACAAAGCCTCCAAGCTTCGACAATGGCTCCGGCAAATTTTGGCAGCTGCAAAAGGCCCTCTATGGCCTCTAGCAATCCCCCCACTGCTGGAATAAGGAGATTAGTCGTACGCTTCTCAACCGCGGCCTCCTTCGCAGCATTGCCAACCCCGCACTGTTCATTAGTGCGTGAGGCCAGACTTTGGTTGTTATCCTCGTCTACGTTGATGACCTGCTCATCGCATCAACAGATGCAGCTGTCATCCAACGGGTCAAGGACCTACTGCATACCACCTACCAGATGAAGGACCTTGGGTTGGCTCGAGTCTTTCCATGCATGGAGCTTGAGCATGATCACTCCTTGGGTCTCCTACACGTCCATCAAGCCCCTTACGTCCAGACTTTGTCAGGGAACTTCGCTGAGGACATGTCCCTCGTGCCGAGAGCATCCTCACCCATGTCACCCGATGGGCAGGTGAAGCTGAAGAGCTCCAATCCAAGCGTTGTGGGGGAGCAAATCGATGTGCCCACATATCTACGTGTCATCGGGTCACTGATGTTCCTGGTAAAGACAACGCGTCTAGACATTGTATTCGCCGTCAACCTACTAGCTCAGTTCTCTTAGGAGCCGCGTCACCTCCACTTCGAGGCCGCGGTTTGAGTACTACACTATGTCATCTTGACCCCACGGCAAGGCCTCATGTTCCGTCGACAGCCATCCATAATTGCGGCAGGCTATACTGACAGTATCTGGGCCGATAGTCTGGACGGTAAGAGTCGAACTGGCTGGATCTTTCTTGCTGGCGGCACGGATGTGTCCTGGCCCAGCAGTAGTAAAGGTTGCATTGCACGCAGCACTGTTGAGGCTCAGTATGTGGCCCTTGGTTCTGGCGCATGAGAGAGTGTGTGCTGCATCGCTTGTTGTCCGAGTTGCTTCAGTCACTTCTGTCCATCACATTGTACTATGAAAATGAGAGTACCATGGCAATTGATGACAATGACGGCGTACATCACACTCGCACAAAGCACATCAATGTCGAGTATCACTATGTGCGTTCATTGTTGCATGACGGCAGCATCAGCATTGTCTGGATTGAGACGGCACGGTAGTTGGCTGACTTCTAGACCAAGACACTGAAGCGTGACTTGTTCAAGAAGGCTGTGAGCATGGTTTGTGTGTGTCCATGAGGTATTTTTCCTCTACCCTTGTCCGCTTGGTCTCCGTGTTCTCTGTCCGTCCATGTACACTACGCGTGTGAGTCATGGGGGATTGTTGTTTTTCCACGCTGTAGTTACTCGGCAGCTTCCTACATAGGTTTCTTCTGACAGGGCGGGTGAGCACAAGAGAGGATAAGGCACGCCATGGATGCAGTCACAATGCTTGCCTTGTTTTCACCAAGAAAAGGAGTGAGTGGGGAGTGAGAGCGTTAGAACTGGTGAGCACTCACCTGTACCGAGCACCACACTCGGACAGGCTTGTGGCGCCACCCTAGGATCGAGCCCGACCACTCGGTATTAAAACTGAGGGCGGCTACTCACCAGTGCACGACCTGAACCGGCACGGTGGTCCCCTAAGGATCTGCACCCGGGAAAATGCAACTCCCCAAAAACACTCGGAATCAAGCAAGCATGATGCGGGGCCCGGCAGTAAGAATATACGAACCCCTAGAATTTACTACAACAGACATAAAGAGTCATGCAATGGTCATGTATGTGCCAAAGGGCACCCCTGGGTTGAGTAGCTGCTTCATGATGCCAGAGGCTCCAGTCATGGTGGAATCACATGACGTCTCCTACTTGAAGCCATTTTAATTTAATCTGTACAAGTGTGTGCATGGGGGTGGAAGACAAGAGGGCATATAGATGTGAGTGGCCAACGGACTTCAACACTCCCCCATGACCCGCAGGCAAACAACCACATACACAGAAAGATGAAACCAAGACATGATGAACAAAACCACCAAAGATACACCATCCAACTCAACCTGGGTCATGGGGACAGATGAGGCCAACAGCATGAACAGCAATTTTTAGGACGTTTCAACTGAGGGCCTTAGTGAGAAAGTCAACTCTCTGAGAGCGTGTGTCCACCTAAGCAACTTGGACAATCCCAGTAGCAGTGTACTCACGAAAAAAATGATGCTCCATGTTGATGTGCTTGGTGCGTGAGTGATGCATGTCACTGTTTTTGGCTATAGCCTTTGTGCTCAGATTGTCACAACAAGAACTTCTTGAGTTCTTGAGTGATGCAACGGATGGGAACACACAGTTGCTATAGTAGACGACAGAGCCAGACAGCCTCACACGTGCCTAGGCCAAGAGCGACATACTCAGCCTCAGCCGTACTGTAGGCAACACGCCCTTATTTGTCACTTTTCCAATATGCTACAGTTCCACCAACCAAGAATATGTATCTTGTCATTCTGTGTGCATCCAAATCATGTACCCAGTCGCTATCTATAAAGCCATCCACCATGACAGAGGGTTGTGCATGGAAGTAAAGCCCAACACGAGGAGTGGAGAGTGCGTACCGCACTACCCGCGAGGCAGCCTCAAGATGGCGCTCAAAAGGAGACTCCGAGAATTGAGACAAGAAGTTCACAGCAAAATCAACATCAGCATGCATAGTGGTGGCAAGGTACATCAGGAAGCCAACGACCCGGAAAAAGTTGATTACATCCACTGGCTCCTCCAGTTTGGAGAGTTCCAAGGACTTCAACAGTGAGTGACCGGAGGGAGTCATAGGCGTGGAAGCTGTGGGGACTGCCGTGAGGAGCGATCCAAAGTGCTCCTCCAAGCTACAAACATATACAGCTTGGTGAATGTGCAGGGTGCGACGATTGCAATCACGCTCTACTTCCATGCCCAGGAAAACACGCGTTGGACCAAGATCCTGTTTGAAGCAGGGACTTTGTAGTTGCGACAAATGCAGCATCAGGAGAGGCAATGAGAAGATCCTCCACACATACAAGGATGGCAAAAAGGGGCTTGTTGGGAGTGCGCAGAAAGAGAGCGAGATCCATGGTACATCTCCTGTAACCCCCTTTCTCTGACGTTGCAGTGATCTCTTGATTCCAACAACGTGGGGACTCCTTGAGTCCATAAAGGGCCTTACGAAGGCGCCACACTCGGTTTGTCCCATCAAAGAGGCCGGGTGGCTGAACCATGTAGATTTCCTCGCCTAACCTGTCGTGCAAGAAGGCATTATTGACATCCATCTGTTCAAGCTCCCAGTCATGTTGAGAAACCAAGCTGAGGAGTGCCCTAGCTTTTGTGTAGCGACCAACTCGGGCGAAGGTCTCGTCAAAGTCAACGCTAGGGAGCTGAGAGAACCCTTTTTTTGTGAGATGAGCCTTATACCGTTCTACGGTGTCAATAGGATTCAGCTTGCAATGGTACACACATTTGGTTGCAATAGCAACCAAATAGCCTTGCAGTCCGGTGGGAGATCCACAAGCCCGTACACGAAGTGCTCAGACAGTGTGTCGGGCTCCACTTTCATGGCTTGCTCCCACAAGGGAGAATCAGATATCGTGCGGGCTGCTTGTACAGTCACATGTTCAGGTGGGAGAGGAGAGAGACCAGCAACGACAAAGCACGAGGCAACATACCCAACTACAGAAGAGGAGAGGGTGGAGTGAAACTCCTATTCAATGAAAGAGTAACCAAGTGTTTTACCGGGATGCATGAAAGACGCCGCGACAGACAGGGCAGAGGTTGCAAGACCAAGGACACGGAGACGAGAGTCACCAGAGACAACAGGATGAGAATGAGACAAAAGTGCCTTGAGACAACCACCACGTGTATACGGTGAGAGTGGAGGGACAGATGGGACACGCGATGCAGGAGAGGACGCAGTGGAGTGTGCGTGCACAGAGACTGAAGGAGAGGGAGGGGCTGCAATGGCAGGCGGTTCAGAGAGAGCATGAGGTATAGAGTTGGCACTAGGCTCAAACGCAAAGGACAAGTCAGAGTGAGCAAAGAGGTGAGGGGAGTCAGAGGACGCAGGCTCAAAGGTGACAGAGGACTGCATGGGCGCATGTGAGACCGAGGAGGGAGGCTCCAGGGGGAGCTCGGAAGGTCAGATGAGGCAGGAGGTGCCCGGGGACGCATAGAGGGGAGAAAAGAAGTCCCAAAGGGGAGAAGAGGACCACCCCCACCCTGAGAGAGCAGAGAAAGGGACCCACCGAAACAAGAAACATCATGTTCAAACAAATGCTCAAAGAAAAAAGCATCACGAGACTCAATGACACAACAACGAGAAGGATCCCAGAACCGCCAAGCCTTGGAGAACAAGGAGACGTTGAGGAATATGCATAAACAACTACGTGGAGAAAGCTTACTATCCCGTTGGTCTACTCAAAGCCACATAGAAGCAAGGCAACCCCAAACACGAGGTGGAGGCCGGCACGGCAGCCAGTCCACCATTCAAAGGGCATCACAATGTGAGGGAGGGGACCACGAGGGACTCGATTCCATACCCATTTCATATAGGTCATCGCTTCAAAGGAAAACAACGGAGCTTGCCCGTAGGCAGAGAGAAGGGAGCAGACACCATCAGCAAGGGTGTGATTCCAATGCTCCGACACTTTGTTTTGTCGTGGAGTGTAGGGGGCACTCAATACAAACACCACGCGAATCAAGGAGGCGAGAGGTGGGACCAAAGTACTCATCACCGTAATTGTTGCAAAAGACATGCAGCGGACAGAGACTAGCACGCTCAGCCTGAGGAAGCCAGGACTCAAGAACATCTGTGACGTCACTTTTGTGACAAAGGGCGAAGATCCAGCGGTAGCGAGAAATTTCATCCGTCAAACACAGGACATAGCGACCTAGGCCACCTAGGAAATCGTGGAGCAAGGGGCCCATGACAAAAGCATGGACAAGGTCAAGAGCATGCAAGGTGCTAGACTTAGAAGTGGAGAACGGGGAGCTAAGCAATTTTCCACTGGCACAGTCAAGGCGGGAGGAGGAACAGGGTAGTGTAAACGTTTCAAGATCAAGGTCGTGAGTAGGCCGAAGGCGGAGAAGGTGCTATATGGCGACGATGTGAATGTGACAAAGGCGGCAATGCAGAAGGTCAACATGGGCAGAAGACAACGAAGGTGCATCATAGACAAGTGCAGACGCAGCGGAAGACGATGGCAACTTGAGAGAAACACGGAAAAGGTGATCACAGCCCACACCGCGGAGAACAATACGGCCAGACGAGCGAAGAGCAATGGAGGCTAGGCCGCGGCTAGATGAGAAGTCCATGCCCTGGTTGTCGAGGGCGGCCACGGAGAGAAGACTGACCTCAAGGTTGGGCACATAGAACACATCGGGAAGGTAGACAGTGCCCCCATGACCAACAAAGTGAACGACACCGGTACCTTGAACAGGGAGAAGTTGGCCGGAGCCTATGCGTACTGAATAAAAAGACCCAACAAGCCCCAAGGACACAAAAGGACTAGCGACAGGAGGTCATGTGGTGTGTGGCCCCAGATTCAATGATCCATAGGCCAGGGGATGCACGGGTGGAGGGGAGAACAAGAGAGACAGCAATGGTGCCACGCGAGGAAAGGGGAGACAAACCACCAAGACGAGTGGAAAATGTGTGAGTTTGCCATTGTTCAATCCAATGACGATCATTAAGCACAACCCCCTGGACATCACCAGACGTAGCACCTTGAAGGGTGGCATTACACTCACACATAGACATGGACGACTGGCCACTCATACTCTCACCTCCCTGATAGCGAACGTGAAGTAGTTTTGCCAACCGCTACTCAAGAGTGTGTTCGTCATCACGACAGTCAGAGGAGCGGTCTGAAGAACGGTCGGAGGAGCGATCCGAGGAGCGGTCAGAGAAGTGACCGTCATCCCGGACCCAGGGCGGTCCGGAGTAGTGAGAAGAAGGAGGGCTGTAGTAGGGAGGTCCGGATGGAGGTGCAATCCAGCCTCAAGGACTGACTAGGGGTTGTGACTGCTGAATGGGAGCAAGAGTGGTGGTGAGCACGGATGCAGAGGAGGAGGATGAGGAAGATGCAACTATTACTGTCGCTGCAACGATGGAGGCTGTCACACCCGTGCGTGACCAAAGTGTACCCGTGGAGGATGCAAGACGTGCATCATCACGAGGGGTTTGGCATTTGGGTACCGAGTGCCCAACGACACCGCAGTTCCAGCAGGTGACGTCGACGGTAGTAGCAGAGGAAGGTTTGTTGCCACGACCGTCTCCACACCCTTTACTGTCACGCCCACCCCTGTGCCCACCCCCACAAGAAGCAACTTGAGTTGGATGAGCGGCTACATGAGAAGATGAGGAGGAGGAGGAGACAGCTGCAATCGAGGTGGTGACAGCAGCGAGTGCAGCACGGTGCATTCGCTTGTTCAGCAGGGCGTTCCACCAATCGGTGAGACCAGAGGTAGTGAAGTTAAAGAGAGGACCGATTACAGGCGGGGACTCTGCAGGGACCAAGGCAGCAGCGAGCCGCTCGAGCTCTGCCTAGGAGACATGGAGGTAGAGATCAGACATCTTAGCGATGAGACCAGTACCAATGGACAAGCAAGCCAAGAGGGGACCTCGAGCTCCCCTGCCCAAGGCAGGCAGCAAGCGTAGGCTATGCGCCCAATACTCGTCTGTACTCTCATCAGCCCGCATGTGAAGTGTTTTAAACTGCACGATCAAAGTTATCTGGGTGGAATGCCAAGTCACAGTCTTGCGGCGGCGAATGAGGGCATAGGCACCAACAGGGTCGGCAGTGGTGCCATGCGTGGGGTCGGCGTTGTACGTGCTAATGTCGTCAAGGAGGCTCTTAGGCCCTGCATTGATGAGAGCCCGTACCGCACGGGTGGCCTCAGAAGGCTGGGAGTAGTGTTCCCAAAGCAGTTCACCCTAGGCCCATGCACTAAAGCGCATCTCCCAGGAGGTAAAAGTTAGCTTAGATGTGAATTGAGGTGGTGGTGTCTCAAAGTCTCTTTCCCTGGCTAGGAGAAGAACTCAGGCAAGAGCAGCTACAAAGAGATCAGGGGAGGAAGAGCTGGGGACACCACCACTGGGAGGATAAGGCACGCCATGGATGGGTTACAATGCCTGCCTTAGAACTGAAGTTTTCACCAAGAAAAGGAGTGAGTAGGGGGTGAGAGCGTTAGAACCGGTGAGCACTCACCCGTACCGAGCACCACGCTCGGACGGGCTTGTGCCGCCACTTGGGGATCGAGCCTGACCACTCGGAGTTAAAACCGAGGGCGGCTACTCACCAATGCACGGCCTGAACCGGCACGGTGGTCCCCTAAGGATCACCACCCGTGACAATGCAACTACCCCAAAACACTCAAAATCAAGCAAGCATGATGCAGGTCCCGGCAGCAAGAATGTACGAACCCAAGACATCTACCGCTACACAGATAGAGAATCATCCAATGGTCACGAAAGTGCCAAAGGGCACCCCTAGGTTGAGCATCTGCTTCATGACGCCAGAGGCTCCAGTCATGGTGGAATCACATGACGTCTCCCAGATGAAGCCATTGTCATTTCAACTGTACATGTCTGTACATGGGGGTGGAAGACAAGAGGGCATAGAGATGTGAGTGGCCAACAAACTTCAACACACGTATCTCTTATTGTACTCTGTTGTGTCCTTCGGGCTTGTGTACATCGGCGTGCAGATGACTGACGGCGAGACGCGATGCTGCTGGAGTGTCGTCTGGTAGAGCCGACGCACGCTGAGGCCTGCACGCATCTTGATGGAGTCTCCTCCCTCCAACGTGATATGCTCCATCGTCAGACCTCCTCGGCGGTCGTGTCGTCGGCAATCAATGTTGTTGCATATGTTCTCTACACGCGTCTAGTGTTGGGTCTGACTGCGCTCTTCCATCTGCAGCGTCATGCTCTGCTTAGGGTCCAAATTTCATGTTATTCAGGTACCGTTGGGACCGGGGACTAGAGTAGACGCCTCATGGGTTTAGACGGCTATAACTCATTGCTACTATTTTTGGAGGTGATTTTGACCGCAGGCTTGCGTTCGTGTACTATGGTATGGTCCAATCTTCATGCAAAACGGACGATGCCCAGGTTTTGGGTTGTCGGCTGTCTTGTCGGGCTCACCGAGAAAACCCTACCTGCCAAGACATAGGTCATTTTTTTATTGGCTTAGAAACTGAGTAACAAGCTCTATAGAGCCGGGGGGGAGCTAGAACTCGGAGGGGTCTCCCATTGTTCCTCACTTCCTATTCAGTCATTTCCAGTTTTCAGCTGTTGTCTGGAGGTAAATTTTGTTGTGCTGTGAGTTGTTTTTGTCTGTTTGTACAGCTTATTGTGACCACTCAGCCGTGTCCATGCTCGTGCAGATCCCTGATGCGAGCCCAAGTGGCGCCGGAGCACCAACGGTTGGTGGTGTTGTTATGTCATTGTCTTGGTGACCTCTGGACTTGACGCTACTCACATGCAGGCAAGCTGCCATGGTCGACGACCATCTCAGCGATCTCAGCTTCACCTCGCACATTCCTATGTGCACATAGAAGTTTTCTCGGTTGCCCGGTCACAATGGTCCATTTCTCGACATCATCAACTTTGCCCTCTGCTAATTTTGTTTGGTAGAGCTTGCTTTTCTGCTTCCGCTGTTTCTTTCCGTTTGTCATTCGGCCACCCGAGTACACCGTACTGCTAACGGGTTCTGTCTAATTGTTGTTTGGACACTGGTAGCTCCTTTTCTGGATTTTCCCATGGACCAGCTGGCATGCGGCTTGCACTTACGTTGGCCGTACCGAGAGCGGAGGGGATATCCCTCTCTCTCGCTCATTTTGCTTTGTAACTCTCATTCTTTCAACCAGGTTTTTGCCGTCTCTCCACCATTCTCAACGTTGTCTATTGTATTGAGTCCCTTACAACCCACACTCTCACACAAGACGTCGTTAAAGGGGGTTTCTTTCTTCCCTCGTGGTATCAGAGCAGTTGAGAGACTGTACCCTCGCATTCCACCATACAACTCGCAGCAGCAGCTTCTTGCCAGGTTGGGTTGGGTTGGGTGGGGGCAAACAGGTCGTGGCAACGTGGCGGCCCTGAGCTCATGGCTCCCACCACGTAGTACTCCGGCGGAGCCGGAAACGGAACGCTGCCAAAATCTCGGCAACGGTCCTCCCGTCGCGGCTGCCCTCTCGGCGGCGACAAGCGCGCACAACTGTGGTCGCTGACCCACAGCACCTCTCCCTTGTGGGACTCTCCTCCACTGTCCCAGCAGTCTAGCCGCGGCACCATCCGCAACTTCAGGTTGCGGCTTCACCCTTGCGCGTCTTGGGCTTCTTCGCCCATCCACCGGCGACGGTACTGCCACATCCGTGGCAGCACCGTCTCCATTTTTGGCTGTCTCCGCCTCATCCGCGCAAATAGCCGTCTAGGCTGGCGCATCAGCAGTCCTTGCCGCTGCATCTAGCACAGTAGCTCGTGGCAGTAGCAGCATTCGCAGCATCAGCATTCGCAACAGAATTCGCAACAGCATTTGCAGCCCCAGCAGCATTTGCAGCAGCAACATTCGCAACAGCAGCAGCATTCGCAGTAGCAGCGTGCCACTTCCTGGAAGCCAACCACCCCCATATGCGGCGCAGCCAGCAGTGGCTGGCTCTTCGATCACCCACGCAAAGGCCTCTCGAGCTTTGCGATGACAGGCTTCTGGCTGCCAAACTGCAGACAAAAAAAAAAGAAACAAAGACGGGCCCAGGGTGTACTCGAGTCCCCCTCTTGGCAGCCCCTCTCGGAGCCACCCCTGCAGATATACACTTTTACTTTCTTTTAGTTTTATTTTGTCTTCCCCTTTCTAGTTTTATTTATTTTTCACATTATCTCTCTCTTTCCTCCCTTCTCTTCACTACTCTTCTTAACCTCCGGGTCAAGTCCCGGCCATCTGGGGAATTCATCCCCTTCCTAAGGAGACCAACGGTCGTGGGGAGTGAACCCGGACTTTTCAAACCTTTTCACTCCCTCATAGGCCAACCCTGGGATTTTTCCCTTGGGTTCTGCCCTCAATTCTATTTTCATTCACGATCTACCCGTTTCCTTACGACCCTGGTACCCGGGCTCTCGTTCCAACACCCTGAAACATCTCTCTGTTTCCCGGGTGGTGTCGTCAACACGTGGGTTTTTTCTCATGCCCTTGGCTTCCCTTTCCTTACCCCTCCTTTCCCTTCCTTCTTCTCTTGTGTCCTTTCCATCCTCTTTCCCTTGGTTGAGTTCCCAGTGCTTGGGGATTTGTCCCGGCACTGTGGGAGATGATTCTCAAGTTCTCCTCTCACTTCTCCTTTCTTTCTGTTCTCTGAGCTGTCTGTTCTCTCAGCATGACATCGCCGGCAATGCCTCCACCGGGGTTGGCATGGACACCATCCTACTGGTTCCCTCATTCTATGGGTCACCCTCACAGTTCTACACAGCTCCTTCGTGGCTTCATGCGCCGGCTCCCCAGGCGTATCCTTTCTCTCCCTCGACACCCATCTACGGGTCTGGCCCGCCGGACATGCGGTCTTCTTCGGTCCTCTCCAGGGGCTCTCTCCCTCCACCTACACGCACTCGACCTACAGCGGTCTCTTCCCGTGTGAGTCTAGCGGTTGGGTCTCGAGGTCACCACTGTGAGTCGGATGGAGCCCTTTGGGGAGCGTCGTTGGGCAGTCTGGTTGGTGAGGGTGCATGGATTGAGGATTGGCAGCATGTCTCCTACCCCCGTCGCTTCGCAGCAGCTGGAAAACCTAGGCAGCAGGTTGGGGCAGCAGCGTTGTTGGTGCAACGTGCGGGCTTCCACGCTCGTTGCTTAAGTCAGCTGCCCCCTCAGTCTACTGCTCTAGAGTCTAAGTCTGGAAACTCTCGGCTTGTTACTCAGAAACGCGCGCGCCAGAGTTAGCGCCAAAAAGCAGCTGAAAACTTAAAGTAACTGGTTAGGAATGAAGAATGAGCAACAATGGGAGACCCCTCCAAGTTCTAGCTCCCCCCCACTAGTGTAGAAGTTGTTACTCAGCTAAGCAGCCAATCAGAAAATAGCTCTGGACCTATTTTCTGGCAGGCAGGGATTTCTCGGTGAGCCCTGCCAGACGCCCGACAGCCCAAAACCCGGGCGTCGTCCGTTTTGCCTGAAAACTAGATCATACCATAATACCGACGCTACAAACGCAGTCGTGCGGTCAGAATCAGCTAGAAAAATAGTAGCAAGGAGTTATGGCTGCCCAAACCCGGGCAATGCCTACGGTTGTCCATGATGCCGAACAGGGCCATACATCATGCAACAAGGACCCTAGGCAGAGCATGACGATGCAGACGCGATGGGACGCGCTGGACGCATGAAGACAGCAACTGCGGTGGCAATGACCGCCGGCAGCACGACCACCGAGGAGGCCTGCCTATGGAGCTGAGCACGTCGCCGGAGAGAGGAGGCTCCAGCGAATTGCGTGTACACCTCTAAGAAAGTGCGTAGAAGCTTCCTAGCAACACAGCCGTTGACCGGGCGACAGTGCCTGGTCAGACAATGACAACAGTCACAGGTCGTACACACAACGGCAAGGGTTTAGCTAGGAGACACAAGACACAGTGTCAGAATGCTTCAATATAGCATATGCAGAGAGAAATGACAAGTGACAGGTCCGGGGCATAAATACCTGCCGCGGCGCACGGCGGGTGTCGCACGCGGTAGTCCAAGAGCTGTCCTAAAACCGGCCCAAAACCACCGTTTTGGCCGTAACTCTGCGCACACATGTCAGAATCCTACGCCGCCTGAACCTAGACGTGCAGAATCAAAAGACGGAGGCAGCGACTGGTCACATGCATACATCCATCGACTGACAGCGAGTATACAATACAAAAACATGCAACCTCATGCCCGGTCCGCCAAAAGGCGCCTGCAAGACGTAGAAGGCACAGCAAGGAGTCCCGGTGACATCTCGGGCTCTGGAACGGTGGTCGGTCAGCTCCAGGCGGGTAGTCCGCCGCCTGTTGTCGCGCCGGTGTCACCAGGGCCGCCTGCCTCAGGGATCTGCACGAGTACGGACACGGCTGAGTGGTCATAGTAAACTATACAGGAACGGCACAAAGCACAACACTCCCCCATGACCCGATGGTACGCATGTCCATACGCGTGCAGTACTGGTACAACCACATAGTGAGTGACATAGACAGATGAGACGCCAACGCACATCCCACACTCAACCACTGTCACGCACGGGGCGAAGCCCAACAGAACAAATGGCCACCAGGAACTTTCCGCGGGCAATTACCTTCGTCAAGAAATCAGCACGCTGCAAGTCAGTGCCAACCCACATGATGGAGACCACGCGTCGCTCAACCAGATCACGAACGAAGTGATGCTCAACCGCAATGTGCTTAGTGCGAGCATGAAAAACACCAGAGTTCTCCGCAATGGCGAGAGCACTCTGGTTGTCGCAACGCAGCTCAAGAAACAAGCGATGCAGCCAAACTGCCTCAGCAGCCCCTGTCCCCAAAGCCACATACTCTGCCTCCGACGAGCTACGTGCGATGCAGCCCTGCTTCCCGCTTTGCCAAGACAAAGCGGTACCACCGAGCAGAAACACGTAGCCAGTGCGACTGCGCCTGTCAGGGCTCCAAGCCCAGTCGCTGTCAGTGTAGCCGTCAAGGACTACCGAACACTGCCGACAAAAGTAGAGTCCGAGATATGGTGTGGAGTCCACGTACCGTACCACTCGCACAGCCGCGTGAAGAGCTCTTGCATGTGGAGCCTGCGAGAACTGAGCGAGGAGGTTGACGGCAAACGCGATGTCGGGACGCGTGGTACTGGCCAGGTACATCAGAGATCCGATAAGACGGAGGTACAAGGTCACGTCCACTGTCTCCCCCAGTTGTGTAGGGTCATCCACCTTTAGGGCATCCTGCCCATCAGGTGTGAGGGGTGTGGAAGCAGTGGGCACTGCACCAAGATGATCGCTAAAGCGCTCCTCCACGACTCGTGCGTATCGGGCCTAATGAAGCAATAGTGTCCGATGTCTGTGATCTCGCACGATCTCCATACCAAGAAACACCGATGCAGGACCGAGGTCCTTCATCCTGTAGGCGGTCTGCATGACAGCCTTGGCCTCCTTCACAGCCTCCAGGGACGGAGACGCGATCAGAAGGTCATCAACATAGACTAGGATTGCGGTGAACCGCTCGCGTGTTGGTAGGATGAAGAGTGAGGGGTCTGCCTTGCTCTGTACGTATCCTGCGTGAGTCAAGGTGCCAGTGATCTCCCGGTTCCAACACCGTGGAGACTGCTTGAGGCCGTACAAGGACTTGCGCAAGTGCCAGACCTTGTCACCATCCTCAAGCCTAGTGGTTGAGCCACGTAGATCTCCTCATCCAAAGAGCCATGGAGGAACGCGTTGTTCACATCCATCTTGTGTAGTTCCCAGTCATGCTGAGCCACTACAACGAACAGAGCTCGAGCTCAAATCATGCGGCTGACAGGGGCAAAGGTGTCAGTGTAATCAACTCCCTCAATCTGAGAGAACCCCTTGACGACCAAGCGGGCCTTGTAGCGTTCCAGTGAGCCATCCGGCTTCACTTTCTTGCGAAAGACCCACTTGACCTGAATCGCCTTCCTCCCAGGGGGAAGGTCGACCAGCTCATAGACTCTGTGCTCTCGGATGGCACGAAGCTCATCCTCGCAAGCAGCTCGCCAGGCCTCAGCATCCTGCGATGAGAAAGCCTCCCTCAATGTGCCCGGGTCAGGCGCCATAGAGGGGGAACTCTGCGTGGCAAGTGCACACGCCTCAGTGTCAGGTCTGACGGCCACGAGATCAGCTGTTACGTCACAGGCGATATGGAACTCGCGAGTGACCAGATCGTGCCCTATAGGGCACACTAGGTGTACCTCTGAAAGCTCAATGTGGACACTCAGGCCTAAGGCCTTTGTGCCTGGATCACCGCTCGCAATGCTGCGAGAGGAACGCCTGGGTCCGGAACCCGACGCTCGCTGAGCTCCGGAATCCACTGGTCGAAGGCGACCACCGGGCTCACGGGAGAAACCGGAGGTCAAGGGGCGCACCTCAGCCTCAGGAACAGGTACAACCACAGCTGGTGGCGGCTGAGACGAGGCAGCCGGAGATGCCGTGCAAGGAGGAGCGTGTGTGGGGGACACTGAGCTGGGAGTGACAGCTGGCCCGGACCCTGAGACAGGAGTGTCAGGCGACGTAGGAACAGGAGTGGGCTGGGCTGGGGCAGACACCGGAGTAGGGGTGCCAGTGGACATAGGTGATCATGCAGGAGGAGGCGTGAGAGCAGTGGTACCTGTGGGGTGTGAAACAGGCTGAGCAGGCGGGATCTGCGGACCAACGGCAATGATAGCCGGGTCATCAACTGCTGGAGATCGAGAGGGGACTCAAACGGACACATCAGCCTGACGAGAAATGGTCACTGGCGATGAAGTCTCCCCCATCCGCCGAGGACCCTCACAGGAAGGGACATGAGATGCGGAGAGAGCTATGATCAACCCAGATCACGGTATGTGAGAGACTCAAAAAACAGCGCGTCACGGGACTCAGTGACACGACGGCGAGTGGGGTCCCAAAAACGCCAGGCCTTCGACCGCGGGGAGATGCCGATGAAAGCACACAAGCGACCCCGAGGGGAGACCTTGGACCCCTGCTGGTCCTCGGTGTACCACACAGAGGCCAGGGAACCCCAGACGCGTGCGAGATGAAGATCAGCACGGTGGCCAAACCAGAGCTCGTACGGTGTAACATGATCCGGAAGCGGAGGTGAGCGATCGAGGCACAATCTCTCAAATGTGCTGCGATGTCGTCACGAGGACGGTCACCACCGCGCTAGTGGTGCACTGCTGTGCGACTCAAGTCGTCTTCGGTGCTAATGCTGCACCGGGTGCCGTCGTCAGCCGACGGCTGTTGCCTCAAGCCACCTTCGCTGCTGCTGCTACCGTTGCAAATCTTGCAACGTTTGCTGCTGCTGCGGGTTCCGTCGTCATCCGACGGTGGTGGCCTTGGGCCACACTTAAAATGTGGAATCAAAAAATTAAAAAGCTTAAAAGCAAAGTAAAGGGGACCCCTCCTTTTTTTTTCTCTTTACCCCCTTTTTTTTTGTTGTTGTTGGGGCCACCTCCTTGGGTGCCCCTTTTGGGGTTGTTATGGGGTGCCCCAATCAAGGACCCCCCCCCCTCTTTACCCCCTTTTTTTTTCGGTCTGGCTCGACCCTCGCGGCGAGCTCAGAGGAGGGGGAGGCTCGCCCCCCCCCTTCGCGTGTAGCCGGCCGGAGGCCTCACGCCGGCCTCCCCTGCCCCTCTCGGCCGGCGTGAGGCCGGCGTTTGGCCGGCATGCGCCGGCTCGTGGGCCGGCGCTCGGCCGGCGCTCTGTCGCGCCCCCGTCGGCACGACAGGCCCGACCGAGGGGACCCCCCCCCCCGGACGGGTCCCTCGCGTCGGGCCCCCTCAGGCCCGACGGCAGCAGCTGCTGCAGCAACTGCTGCTGCGGTTGCTGCAGCAACTGCTGCTGCTTCTGCTGCTGCTGCTGCTACAGCTGCTGCAGCTGCTGCCTGCTACTGCTGTTGCTGCGGGTGCTGCTGCAGCTGCTGCCTGCTACTGCTGCTGCTGCTGCGGCTGTTGCCTGCTGCTGCTGCTGCTACTGCTGCTGCTGCGAATGCTGCTACAGCAGCTGCTGCAGCTGCTCGCCGCCGCCGCCGCTGCAGCTATGGCTACTGCCCGCCACCGCTGCTGCTGCAGGTGCGTGCTGCCGCCGCCGCTACTGCAGCTGCTGCCCGCCGCCGCTGCTGCGGCTGCTTCTGCGGTTGCTGCGTGCNAAGCTGCTGCTGCGAGCTGCTTCTTTCTTCCTGTTTTTTTTTTTTTTTGTACAAACCGGTGGCCAGACACGGCTGCTGCTGCCACCCGGTGCTGCTGCTCCAGTGGGTGCTGCCCGTAGCCGCTACGGCCGCAAGTGCTTTTCACCGCTCGTTGCTGCTACGGTCGCTGTTGCTTGCAGCTGCCGCCGTTGTCTCTGCTACCTCCACCGCTCCGCTGCAACATAGTCGCGGTGGGTCCCTCTAGGATCTGCTACTGCTGCTATGGGTGGCTGCCACTGCTGCCACTCACTGCTGCTTCTGCTGCTGCGTCTCTGCTGCACAGCACAACGAGCTGTGGCTCGTTCGCTCTGATACCATGAGAATTTTCCTAGAACCTTCCTAACCACTTGCCGCGACACTAGGCGTCAGCGCCAGGTCAGCGTGTGACAACAGTCACAAGTTAGAGACAAAACTGCAAGGGTCTGGGTTGGGACACGAAGAGTGTCAGGAAACTCAAACTGAATATAATTGCAGAGGGATAACAAATGACAAGTCCACAGTATAAATACCTGCCGCGGCGCACGACATGTGTTGCACGCGGCAGTGCAAGGTCTGTCCTAAAACTGGCCCAAAAACAATATTTTGGCCGTAACTCTGCGTAAACAAATCAGAACGCTACGCCGTCTGAACCTAGAGATGCATAATCTCAAGCCGGACGCTACGACTGGCCACACACACAAGTCCGGCACCGATCGGTGGACAGGAAATACAAAACATGCAAATCGGGCTTAAGAGCCAGTCCACCGAGAAAACTCTAGCGTCTGCAGAAAAACCGCAAAGCACCCCGACAAGCACCCAGGGCGTCGTGGCAGCTCTCTGGCAGATGCTGGTGGATGGAGCCACCACTGGTCGGTGCTCCGGTGCCAGCTGCGTCCGCATCAAGGATAGTGTCGTCGCGCTCTCCTGTAGCGCTGCTCTCCTTGCCGTCGCTCGTGACAGGTGGAAGCCACACACACCAACACCCCCCCCCCCCCCCCCACTAAGTTGTCATGGGCCTCAATGAGCATCGCCACGGTCACTCACTCTCTGCACCGGTCAATGTGGTGATTGAGAGCCAGTGTGAAGGTGATGACATGAGTCGACAACAACCGACATGACCCAACACAATCTTCTACTCAGAACAGGGTGTCTACGTGAGGGCACAACTATCGCGGAACAAGTAGTGTCTACTCTTCCCCTCCGGGGTGCATTGTAAACATAAACAAACAAGGCAAAGTAGCATCAATCATGACAGTCCCAACAGGAATTGTTCACTGATTTGCATCACGTCACGTTAAGTTATGTGCCTCTACAGTTGAAACCAACATATCGAGTGACAGGCTGTAACATTTGCCCCACCTTGAATCTACCTTATGCATAGCTAGTAATGAGATATTTGTAGGTATTTTATTGATGCAGTCTCCTGAACATTCTTCCTCACACTCCATTTTACTAACATCCTTCTTCGAGTGTGAACCAGCAGTGAAGAAAACAATGAGTTACAAACCAGCAGCTGATTGCCCATCTTCAGTTGTCTGCCCAGGACACGCTGAGCACTTTTTGTGACAGAACCCAGAACTGGCAGCTTTATGCTTACTGTTACTGATGTATAGCGTTCAGTTGGAAAGCTTCTAGCACTCAAGACTTTAGAAAAGGCTACGTTTCTTTCTCCCTTGAACTAGAAAGTAGAGGCCATTCCAATACCCTCCGATAAGGAGGCAAGACTTCTGCTTCTCATGTTCCAAATCTGACTCGCAACACAGTAGTGTACTTTATACCAGAGGGCGGTGAAAGCCGCCCAGCGACTTCATCCAGTTCATGAGAGCTGGCCGCAGTCGGCAATCACAACTGGCTGCCGGGTTGCACCCTGCAGTGAAGGAAATTCAGAAGGAGACGAAGAGTTCAGGCACTGCATGCAGATACTCCAGCAGTAACATGACAGCAAGAAAACCCATAGAAACTCACCGATGAGCTTCCCACTCCTTCAATCTTCTTCACTACATCCATGCCCTCCACCACATTGCCGAACACCACATGCTTGCCGTCCAGCCATGCCGTCTTCACCGTGCACAGGAAAAACTGCCACAGCAAAAGCAAGAGGGAGCACAGTGAATCAGTTTACAAGGAAGACACATTGCCAGGCTGAACAAGGTGTTTAGGTGTAGGCATGTAAATGTATAATCCTGAGCATGGGAATGAGCCGATTGTTTACCTGAGAGCCATTGGTGTTGGGGCCAGCGTTGGCCATGGATAGCACACCAGGGCCAGTGTGCTTCTTGATGAAGTTCTCATCAGCAAACTTCTCGCCATAGATGCTCTCGCCTCCCGTGCCATTGCCACGGGTGAAGTCACCACCCTGTGACAACAAAAGGGAACACAACGGAACTGTGAGTGTGTTCAAACGTCACTGAACATTCATCCATGTGACAGGGCTGTCTCACACCAAAACCAACCTGGCACATGAAGTCTGGAATGACGCGGTGGAAAGCAGAGCCCTTGAAGTGCAGGGGCTTGCCAGAGCGGCCAACACCCTTCTCCCCTGCAGTGAACACCCAAGCCACGTCAAATTGCCATGTTCATGCTTCAAGGCCATATCCACTTTGCATGGCCAAGAGGGGGAGAAGGTAACAGGACAGGATTTCGCACCTGTGCATAGAGCCCTGAAGTTCTCAGCAGTCCTCGGCACAACGTCCGCAAAGAGCTGCTCATCATCACCACAGCAGTTCCGTCAGCCTTAGTCAGTTGGTGACGGAAAGATACAGCACAAAGCAGTGAGGGAGAAGGGGAGTGATGGGGAGAGACTGAGGGGGAGAGGGAGGGGGGGGGGGGGGGG
>SZWC01000771.1:204230-232738 GCA_023375785.1 Penium margaritaceum | reverse complement strand
GAGAGAGAGGGAGAGAGAGGGAGAGAGGGAGGGAGAGAGAGAGGGAGAGAGAGAGGGAGAGAGAGGGAGACAGAGATGTACCTCCATAACGATTCTCCCTGCTGGCTTGCCACCGATGGTGATATCGAAGAAAACGCGGGGGTTCGGCATGTTGACTGGTTGGGATGATAAAAACGAGGGGGAGAACTGGCGGATGGACTGCTGAGAACAGCAAAGCAGGTGGAACATGTGGTGAATGAACAGTGCTGATTTTGCAGGAGGAACCCATGACATAGGCCACCAGCAGTGACGTCAGGGATAGTCACCCCTTCTCCACAGGGATTCAGGATTCACAACCTACGTCTGCAGCTTTCGTCCGAGTGTGTAGCAAATGGCTCCAGGCACTCAGCAAAAGCAACGTGCACTATGTCTCGCACTGTATGGAGTGCGACACATGGCAAGCTTAGGGCACATCAGGAAATGGAATGGATGGACACATGTACATTCCTGTGCACGCGCGTGCCATATTCTGCTTGGCACATAGAGCGTGCCAGGCATGCATAGGCCGCGGAAACCCATGGGCGTACAATCAACACCCGCAGAAAAAACACAGAAACTCAAGTCAGAGATGGCGTACGGAACAGACCGGCGAAACAGACTAGGCACGGGGATAGAACAAAAAAAGGACGGAAAACTAGGAGGACGGGGACTGAGGCGGCCTTTAAATTAGTTGGCAAGTGGAAAGGTGGATCACGTCCAACCCCAAAAAAAAGTCTGCATAACACAGACTACATACCACAGTCCAAAGAGATTGGACTTGTCACGGTGAGGAGACCAAATAGACAAGAGAGTGATAGTGAAAGCCGCAACAAACCGAAACAAAAAACGAGAAAGTGCCCGACAACAACAGTGGCCAGACCAAATCCAACAGCTTACAAGGACCGGACATCATGAAGGAAACAACGTCAACCATGAGAAAATCAAGAGAGAAAAACACCGCGGCACGATATCAGAGCGAGAGAAATGGCGAACTGGCTTATGACAGTCGTCGGCACCAGAAATGCAACACATACAACATGCAAACAAAGCTTCTCAGCAGATGGCAAGCAATGACATAATGGACGACATGAACCATGAGCAAGTTGACCGCAGACGTCTCCCAAAAAGTAGACTATCTGCCATGGAGCAGGTAGACGCGATTTCGCTGGCGTGAGAGTGCGAATGGAACCTGCGGTCCCTGGCACGTGGGCTACTTCTCATGTGTCGCTTGAGGCAACACAAACATGCGCTTCCAAAAGAACGAGCGGAGGCGTGCTTGTGTTCCAGTCGAGCACGGAAAAACAGCAGAAAACGAGTCGTAGTGCGCAGAGTGATACACGATTGCTCCGCTGATTAAAAACGAACGTCCTACGCGCATCTGCCCACGCACTAACAGTAGTACAAACTGGAGCGTCACAAGGGTTGACGGCAGCAGTACAAACTACAGCAGAGCAGACAAGGACGCGAGCAGTAGCAATCCATGCACAGGCTTCCGCACATAAGCAAAACCTTCGCCTCGTAGACTCACCCTTGGAGGAAGTCGATGGCAAGTTGAAGCGAGTGCAACGGCAACGCTGCACGACGGCAACTGCGACGATGGTCGGACAGATGGAAAGTGATCACAGTCAAAGGCTTCGACTAACGAGTACGTCGTTGCGGAGAAGCTGAATTCACTCCCGTGTCGCAGCTAACCCACCCACCCAGTTCGCAACAAGCGACATAGGAATTGTGAACTGCAACATGAGCGAAATCAACAAACACATTCAATGAAACCCGTTAAAAGTCCAAGAACAAAACATAGCATACAGCTTCTTACCAGGACGAAAGTGCCCATATTCCCTCTCCTGAATTCTGAACGTCTCCAGGATTAGTCAAAAATCACCATAAGCCATGTTTTGGAAAACTGGGGCTCAATACGCCCCATAAAAATGGGATAAACTATCATCCCCACTGTAAACAATACTCAATAATACATATGGGAATGGAAGTTATTTAATTTTCATGCATAGTTAAGCTTTAGGCTTCTTTTCCAACACATTTATGAAATAAATAAAAAAGCCTTCACAATTTTCTTCCCTTTCCAGAAATAAATCTTTAAATCATTTTTAATCCTTCCTCCAAAAAATTACTTTCTTTTCTACAAAATTGAAAGTCTCCATTACGACATTCATGTTGAATTGGGAAGGCTTATGTTTTGCTTCTCTAATTGAAAAGGGCAAAATTACCCTTCTAACTGTTGAGGGGTACAGTTATGGTACTAGTATCAAGCTCCGATATGGTGACGACGACACTGCATTCGGAGCACTATACAGAAAGTTATGCATTTTACAGTGAATTCTTAGGTCCACGTCTACTCAGAATTCTCTCCTATAGAAGCCGGATAAATTCAAGCAACAAGCCTTGAAACAGTCTAAAGGGCTAGGTGGGTAATGTAATGTGCTGGCATGCGCAAAAGGGTTGCGCGTGCCTCTCGTTAGCTCTAGGAGGGAGGGGAGCTACCTCCTACAAAACACTACATAGTTACCTTGGTAAAGGAGTCCTCTAGCTGACTGGACAGGAATCATGCACCCTAAGCATGAGGCCTACATTGCATCATCAGCCACATGCATGGAGCCTAGGCCTTTCAACCTCCATAAGCCAATCAGATACAAGGTTCACGAGGCTCCTCATCAACGAATCTGATGTAACAGCAAGGCAAGATCAAAGGTCATCAGAAGAAAGCCTGAAGAGCAAGCAACCTCTTTCGGAAACTTAACCTGAGGATGTGACAAAGCTTCCTTAAGGAGGAAGCTTCTCCCTAGAGTAGTAGGGATGCCAAGAACACCTCTAAACTACTGGAAGCTTCACCTGGAAGGAAGGTTCCCCAAGGGGCAACACACCTAAACCACATGAAGGAAGCTTCTCCTTCAATTGGTCAAGTTTCAATATGCACAAGTACAAAAGGCAAAGCTCCTCTTAGTTCACAAGTATCTCAGCATTCTATAAACATTCGACTCTGATCAAGCCTCTGACTTTGGAGCACAAGAGCAAGTCTGCAAGAGATCTCTCCAAGGCCCCTATAAGCCTGGCAAGGCCTGCCTCCTTCGTGGAGGCTACCCTGGAGACCAATCAACCTGGAGACTACGCCAAGACCCTTGCCACGATGGCCTGCATGGCCTAGCAAGGCGTTGGCCCTCTATAGGCCAGGAGCTGTGCTAACCTAGTTTGCTTAGCTTTTTCATGTATCATACTTGTACTTTACATCAATTAAGATTTCGGTCAGAAGCTCCCAACTCTTGCTCTACTATTATTCAAGCTACACTACTGATCACCCAAAGATCCCAACAACAAGGGTCTTAGCCTTTGCAATCAGTCCTAGAAAAAAAACATGGCATCACAACACAAGGTGGTGCTCTCAGCAGTTCATAGTAGTAGTAGTAGTAGACTACATTCGTAGTGGAGACATTCCCCACCACTACGTAAATGGTTGAGTCAGAGGCTTGAGCATACGCCACTTCACGCACATGAGCGGCGTTCCACCTGCATCAAAGCATAAGTAACATGGAAGAGGAGAACGCTCAGTCAGCTTCTCCCACACTCAATGATCAATTGGTTTTGCATGGGATACGCATGGGCCAAGAGTAAGGGCGCCATGTCGCAGACCACACATGACACGAAGTTTCATATGCACAACGCTTGGCTAAGGAGAGACAATGTATGGCGCAACAAGAAGCCGTAGCACGTTACATTGTGGAGAAAGAGAGGGAAGCATTGTGAGAACTGATTGTTGCTCAAGAAATCCATCTTTAACAGGAGTAGCTTACCCATGTAGCTCAAGCATCCCAAACGTAGTAACTACAATAGTCACATGCAGCTCGAGTAGCGCAAATCGCACAACTTCAACATCAACTGACATGGGCTCAGCAAGAACATCTTCAACAGCAATAGCTTTAGTACCAACAACTTCAACAACAACAACAACAACAACAATAACAACAACAACAAATGCAGTGGAAACACGGTTCACAAGGTTCACTTGCACATTTTCCTCAAGCAAGCCAACCTCCAATCGTGCAAGCAGGCATGTCTCTACAGATGCAACCGGCTAAGCCACCACAAGAAGGCATGCCACAGTCATTTGTGGCTCAACAGCCAAAAGCTACTCTGATAATGCCACCCATGGTACACTAGCCTCATATGCAACAAGCACAAGTGTCGCAACCCTTTGCGGCACAACCAACACCACTCCAAATGAGAGCAGCACTACCATCACATGTGTCGCAACCTGTGCCATAAGGGTCCATGCCAATCTCATAAGCAACTCCACATGGCAAGGCTTATCAAAGCCTGGAGGGCGGTGTGTCCCAAGTAGCACTCTTGTTACACCTGCACAAGATCAAGGATGACAAATTCGACAATAGGAACTTTTAACACTAGGCGCATAATTTCAAACAACTTGCCAACATACACGACAAATGAAAGTTCTACAACAGCTACTACACACCTCCAACCCCGGGGTTGCTATACAACGTGGTGGTTGAGTACAACTACTTTACTCGAGCTACTTTTATGGTACTAGACGACCATCTGAATCCTCACATTTAGCAAGCCATACGGATGTTCCAGTAGACTATTAAGACAGCTCACCAAACTTCATCCTACCTGCTAAGAACCTACATGTTTGGCGACTCAACCTTCAAATTCAACCTCTTGGCGCAACTTTTGCATATCAATCTCAACAAATTTGACAACATTCAAAGCTACATCAACAAAGCAAACTCACTTTGCAATCACATTGTAATAACAAATGCTCAAATCTTAGAGCCTGTGTTTGTGACATTTCTCCTCAATGCACTGACACAAGATTACGATGACCAGAGGAAGGTGCTAAAGTTTAAGCATGAAGCAAAGCTTACAAAAGCATATGTCTGTAAGATGCTTTAGACAAAGCACTACGACCAACAACTGACAAGAGAGAAGGAGAGGATCCTTGCCTATACAATGTACCAAGGTGTGAGTGCATTAGTTTCAACTGCTCAACCCTCACGTACCAACGAGATAACAAGGAACTCTGTGTCCACCCAGTCATTTACCCACTCTGGACCAAACGCCAGCATCCATAATGCCAGAATGCTAGGTTACGACGTACAAATGAGAGCCATTATTAAAAGAAGATTGGACACATGAAGCGGGAATGCAAAAAAAGGATGTGAGATGAGGAGGAAGCATGGTAACAGGACCATTACAAAGTAAACAACTTGGAAGGAAAGGGGGAGAAGAAGGCAGTTGACAGCAAGGAGAAGCAACAAGACTGAGGCGCGAACAAAAAGGCCAAAAAGCAAGATGGAGGCAAGGAGAAGTAGTTTTACCACACAGAATTCGTGTTTGAGCTTTTAACCAAGCAGAGAGATGAACTCAACCGTTCCACCTATGTACTTGTTTTCGGTAAAGGGAAGATGAGATTGACTGGGTATGAAGGTGCCCAAGTCAAGTTAAAGGACGTGTTGTACATACCTACAATCATGGTGAACCTCCTCTCACTCAGGCGGCTGATGAAGAGGGGTGCGCGGATCATCAATAATGTACAACATGTTGCCTTGAAAAGCCGTGAAGCTGAGACCTTCCCAAAAGGTTTCCTTCTTCCGCATGTCATGATTGGGCTAGATTTTAAAGATCTGTTCCAACAAGAGGACTAAATACGCCCTTCGTACAAGCAAGTATCCATCAAGTTTCTAGCGTACACCTTAGTTTGTGGGGAAAATCGACTCAACCACATCAGCAACTAAACCATACAGACAATGTAGAAGCACGAGCAAGTCAATGAACTTGGTATCAAGGAAAGCGGAAGTAAGGATGTAGCAAAGACTTGTAAAGAGTGCGTGCAAGCAAAGCTACCATAACATATGGTTCCACTGGCAACGAAGTACAACTTCAACAAGAAGCTGGAGTATCCGCACTAACATATGTGCACCTCTACCATTGGGCACGGTCTACGATGTGGAAACGGCAAGGACGACCTCAATAACGTGCAATCCGTCTTTTGTGCTGCTCTAGCGATGTGAAAGTCATCATTGAACCAAAAACAATTTTCTAGAGGATACATCACTTTTTGAAAACAAAGGAAGGATGCCAAAAAGAAGCTATGGGATCTAAATGAACATGCGTAGCCACATCTTCGTGATGCACACGACAAGTTGCTTTCGCATGAAGTAAGCAAACTTTTCTTGTAAACCCAACCCAATATTTTTCTTTTGTAACAAGTTGTCCAAAAGGAGGGCCAGTGGACCCAATATATGTCAGGAAATGACCTCGATACAAAGCTAAGAGGAATTTTTTTCCCGCGGTTGTAGAAGCTGATGTTCATAGTTCTCCACATTTCCCACTCAACAAGGAGGACACTAGGCTTCATTTCCTTGACAAATATCATTAGGAGTCACTTGAGTAATTTTTCAAGAGCCTACATGAGTGACACGGTTCAAACCACCTGTGCACCAATTGAGGAAGAGTGTTAAGATGTGAAATTACTACGCAAGTATCAAACTCTCAAATGGTGAAGATGGCACTGCATTTGTAGAACTACACAAAGGGTTACAAATTTTAATGTGAATTTGACGGTCTACATCTTCTCAGAATTCTCTCCTGTAAAGGCTAGATAAGTATTGGTCCTCGGCCTTGAAGCAGCATCAAGGGCAAAGTGGGTAATGACGTGTTTTAATATGTACAAGAGGGTTGCGCATGCCACTTGTTAGCTCTAGGAGTGATCAGAACTACCTGTTGCATAGCACGGCACAATCACCCTTCTCAGGGGGTCCTCTAACTGACTAGATAGGAATCATGCACCCTTATCATGAGGCCTACACTACATCATAAGCCACATGCATGAAGCTTGGGTCTTTCAACCTGCATGGGCCAATCTGGTATGAGCTTTAGGAGGTAATTAATGAATGGATATGATGCAACAGCATGGCAAGACCAACGATCTTCGCAAGAAAGCATGAACAGCAAGTAACATCTTTGGGAAACTTCACCTGAAGACCTGACGAAGCTTCCTTAAGGAGGAAGCTTTTTTATAGGGCAGCAAGGATGCTTGAAACAACTCACAAGAAGCTTCACCTTGAAGGAAGCTTCCCCAAAAGACAAGAGATTTGAACCACATGAAGGAAGCTATTCCTTTAGGTGGTCAACTTGCCATATCCAAAGGTCGAAAAGACAAAGCTCCTCTTAGTCAACAATTTTGTCACCATTCTGTAAGAATTCAACTTTGCTCAAGCCTCTGACTCTGGAGCCGAAGACTTACACTCAATTGGAGATCCCTCCAAGGCTTATGTAAGCTAAGCAAGGCCTACCATCCTCGCTCGAGACTACCTTCGAGGCCTCTCAAGCTTGACATTGCACGAAGACTATTGCAACAACAATGTACAAGGCCTAGCAAGGCGTTGACCCTCTGTGGGCCATGCGTTTTGTTAGCCTAGTTTGCTTAGATTTTTCATGTATCATACTTGTACTTTACATCAATCAAGATTTCGGTCCAAAGTTCCCAACTCTTGCCCTGCTATTGTACAAGCTACATTGCTGATCACCAAAAGATCCTAGCCAATTTGAGAGAGAGTGTATGATGTCCTTCTAAAAAAACAAAAGAAATTAAAGCCTAGTACTAACTTCAAAATCAAGACTACCCTACCAAATCACTTCATCATGCTCAATTAGCATCATGCAAGCAAAGCCAAGTGGGGCATGTACACCCCCTCCATTACTCGCTCATGATTCTTGTACCCACATGAGAATCGAGATCGAGCCATGACCCCTTTCTTTTCAACACGGAAACCCCTTTGTTTTTTTTGGTTTTGTAGTTTTAGTGCAAGGAAAGCCTACGCATAACATTGAGAAGGGGCCATCGCTCAATCGTAAGGGAGCAAAAATAGCTCGTTTTTAAATAAAGGAAAAACACTAATTTTATCTTTTATTTACAAATCACAAATCCAAAACGCTTTAAATTCAAACCTTAGTCAAACCTTACCTCGAATTTCATTCGAGGGTATGGGTTTTAGTTTTGCATAGGCAGATATTGGGTCCCACTATAGTGGGGCCTAACAATTTCCCATTCAACGCATGGGGAGTCTTGGACCAACATTCAAAAATCCCTCTAATGAGAGGTTTATGAATGTTCAGAAAAAAAGAAAAAAAACTAACGATTGCATGTTGACGATGCATTGCATGCAACCTCAACAAGCTTTTATGTCCCGTTTGTAAATTCAAAGCCTTACTTTCATAAAGGAGAATACGAGAGTCGTATTCTTGAAACCGCTTGGTAAGGTAGTTTCATCTTCCAAACACCGAGTAGGGCATACGCACAATCACATTTTGTGAGCAATCTGTACGTGTACATAATTGAAACTTTTGTCAAAATTAAGGCTTAATTCCACTACATATTCCAATTTTCATAAAGATTATGATTTCTCCTCTAAGAGGACAAGAAATGCACATGAATAACGGCTTCTAATGTAGTTATGTGTGTGAGTGAGGGTTTGTACGCGTGCATTAAACACAAAATGGGTTCGGTCAACCAAATTTAAACATGAATTTTCATGCACATGTGGTGGCATTACACAAGATCAAGGTGTTTTAACGGCAAAAAAACAAAAACCTTAATTGACGTTTAGGGTCGCAATTAGACATGTATAATTCAAGATTTGCTCTAAAACATTCTTAAGAGCAAACTTGACTATGTTACTTATCTTGAAATCTTAGGGTAAAAACTTTGCCTTGTTATCTAAGCCTAAGTAGCATGTCATAGCAAAACATTCTTCAGGAATGTAAATCATCATGGAAGTTTTGTAAAAAACAACAAAATTCATGATTTCACGTCGTTTCATGTGAGCCTAAATGCCTCTTTCAAACTCATGGTTAGTCCACTTCATGTTTTGTTTCAACTAAAGGTAAGTAATCTCCTTCCTTGCACTGAAAGAGTCCATGAGTGCGTTCAAGTATAACCATAAACATTCTTTATGCAAACTATTTCACGAACATAACAAACAAAGTTATCAATTTCTATCATGTATTTTTGTTATTCTTCTAAAAAACCTCATCGCACATATTACTTCTCATCCTCGTTGTGTTCAACCTCCACTGATATCATTCTTATTGTATTCCTTTGCTCATCTGTGCCTTCGAATGTTGATGTCCGAAAAATGGTTCTTTGATGTTCTACAATAGCGGATGATCTCGTTTTTCTAATTTAATGATGAATTGAAAATGATATAAATATTTGTTCGAGAATAAATCATTGACTCTTTATTTTATTGTTTTATCATAAAATTTCTCAATTACATCTATCTTGTGTTTGATTTTCTGTCATCAAATTTGGTATTTTTTATCTTAAGCATTTTTATTCAGGAAAACGCTTTACTTTTTATTTATCGTATTTTTTTCTTTTTGAGATACTTGTTCAAAGTTCTTTAACAATTCTAAAATGCAGAATTATTGGAGAATTATCTGTTTTCTACTGTTCAATATTTTTTCATGAAAATTTTGAAGTCTCCTTGTTATATTATATCTTTTTTAATGGTTTGTAATAGGATTATGATTTGAAAAGGATAATATGATTATGATTTTCGCGCAAATATATTGGTGAGACCATTGGTGGGTGTTAGAATCATAAAAAATTATGCTTTTGAAGATAGAAGTTAATTGCATATTTCCAAAGTTGGTGGGCCATTTAGAGCCTTCAGATGTTGTGATAGATTTTTTTCAGTTAATACCACGTCCAATAAATTTCTATTGAAACTTATTGAACCAATGTTTGTTTCTAAATAAGCATGTGGAGTGGTCAGTCGTGGTGAATCGCGCTCGGTTTATATGACATGAACCTATATAACGTCAACCTATATCTGTGTTCACATTCTATTGATTGCCGATTGCTCTATCACACAGAGGAGTATACCTCTGCCCACTTGGTTTTTCCCGCTAACCTTGAGTCTCGGAATATCGAACTGAATTTAGGGACGTGATTGCGGCCAGAGGCACCAGTTGCTCGGCAAACTCGTGCCGAGTAAGCGACCGTTCCCCCCGCCCTTGGTCCAGGGAGCCGCCGCCATGCCGTAGTGAAAGTGGTAGTTCCGTATCGGCGAAGCCGGCACGAGAGAATATGCGGTCCACGCGGCACTTGGCCAATCCACGTCCTAATCTCAGCCATCGGAGCTGGCAACTGGTCAAGTGTTGTGCTTACGCGGCAGGAAAAGATCAGAGCAAGCACGCACACGCAGCAAGGAGGAAACGAATCCATTGACAGATGATCATGTTTTAAACCGCGAACTATTTCTCGAACCGTAATCCCAACCGTCAGAAGGCGGTGGCTACATCAGACGAAAACAAGCCTGTGAGATGCGCCTGGCTTGACGAATCAACACCCCTTCCAATGAGATTTTCAGGAGGTATTATCCAAAAAAAAAAGCTTTTCAAATCTCCTCAATAAAATTAAAAATTTTTTGGGGATATAATTAAATGATATCCATTTGTTTAAAGTGGCTTAAATCATGCGAAAGCCCGTTATCTAACGGTTACTCAATCACAATGGGAAAGAAATGAAAATATTCCAGTAAAAGTCTTGCTATTTCGAGGGAAATTTTTTTCTTGGCGTTCCTCTCATTGTAGACGACCTTGACGACGGATGTTCAGTCCATGATCTTAGCATAGACAGAGCACTTCTTGCTTGAAAGGCAACTCCCCCTTGTATCCCCTTTTATTCCAGTGTGTTAGGTCAGTAATTGGTCATTATTTTAGATATACAAGACTACATTTTGCAACAACTCGGACAGGTGAGGATCGCGTCAATCCAAGTCACTCCACATTTTGCGAGAAAATGTAAAAGCTCATCATGCTAGTACATGATGAAGTGGATGAAGACTTATGATTCTTCACCTGATTCCGCGTCGAGGGAAAACCAAAGTATGGAGGGATGAAATCGGATTTCCAAGAGGCTTCCTAGCGCACTTGCCATTAACTAGGCGTGAGTGCACCGTCAGCTCGAGGCGCCGTCACAAGTCCGACGCCAAACGACAAGGGTTTGGCTAGGCAACACAAACAATGTGTCAAATTTGCTTTGGTAAATAAAATATATGCAGAGAGAGTTAGACGCAACAACGAACTAACTAGCTGTGAGGCCTCGTACGTAGCCAGAGGCGCGTTTGGCTGTGCACCAGGCGCAAATCACTCAAAGCTACGCAAACGGTCAGAACAGCCCAACAGAAACTAAAACACCCTGGTCATCACTTCCTGCATAGGGGTCAGAAGGACGCGTCGTTTGAACCAGAACTAGCACAACGAGGCGGACACGTTTGTAATGTGCAAGGCATGTCTCTTTGTAATCCCCGGAACAGGTCTCTGGGTGCCCAGGTCTTGACCACCGAGAAAACTCTAGTAGCTACACACCCACAAACCTAGATGTCGGAACGCAGCAAGTGCATCACATTGGCAACGCTGTCGGTGATGATTCAGTCTCGAGATCTCTAAGACACATATGGTGCCACAATCGCTATTAGGGACGGTGTCGGCTCAAAGCCCACACAACAACATGCCCCCTTGACTGTAGAGCCCGATAGTGTGACACCTGGATCATCACACACACACACACACACACATACACACACACACACACACACACACACACACACACACACACACACACACACACACACACACACACACACACACATACCTGCATAAAAAGCACATGGTCTCAAGGTACTAGGTCTCCTCGTCACACTAGCATAACGCACTAGGTATGCGGTGAGAAAATGCGTAGAAGCTTCCAAGCGATATTGCCGCTGACTAGGCGTCAGTGCCTAGTTAGACGGTGACGACAGTCACAAGTCGCGCACAGAACGTCAAGGGTTTGGCTATAGGACACAAGGCAAAGTGTCAGAATGCTTCAATAACATCAGCAGAGAGAGATGACAAAGGACAGGTCCATGGCATAAGTACCTGCCGCGGCGCACGGCGGGTATCGCACGCGGCAGTGCAAGCTCTGTCCTAAAATCAGCCAAAAACCACTGTTTTGGCCGTAACTCTACGTAGACAAGTCAGATTGCTACGCTGTCTGAACCTACACATGCAAAATTTCAAGCCGGACGCTACGACTAGTCACATGCTTGCATCCGGCAAAAACCGGTAGACAGGCAATGCAAAGACATGCAAATCGGGCCCATGGCCAATCCACCGATAAAATCCTACAATATGCAGAAAAAATGCAGAAGGTCCCACATAGCATCCGGGACTCTGGGGCGACCGTCGATCAGCTCCGAGTGGGTAGTCCACCACCAGACGACGCCCCGGTGCCACCTGGGTCCGCATCAGGGATTTGCATGAGCATGGACACGGCCGAGTGGTCACAGTAAACTGTACAGGTCGACAGGAACGTCACAAAGCACAACACTCCCCATTGACCCAATGGTATGCATGTACATAAAAGTGCAGCACTGAAACAAGTGCAAGAACGAGTGCAAAAACAGTCGTGACACAGACACAGACACTCCCCGTACTCAACCACTCTCAGGCAAGGGGCGAAGCCCAACAGAACGAATGGCCACCCAAAACTTCCCGTACGCCAGTGCCTTCTTCAAGAAATTAGCAAGCTGCATGTCAGTGCCGACCCATATGATAGAGATCATGTGTCGCTCCACCAGATCACGCACAAAATGATGCTCAAACGCAATGTGCTTCGTAGAGAATGAAAGACACCAGAGTTCTCTGCAATGGCAAGACTAGTCTGGTTGTCACAACGAAGCACAATGGCAGGCACCGACTGACCCAACTCAACAAAGAGGCGCTGCAGCCATACTGCCTCAGCAGCACCTACACCCATAGCAACATACTTTGCCTCCGACGAGCTATGTGCGACGCAACCCTGCTTCCCACTGCGCAAGGACACGATGGTACCACGGAGTAGGAACACGTAACCGGTGCGACTGCGTCCATCTGGGCTCCAAGCCTAGACGTTGTCGGTGTAGCTGTCCAGAACCACAGAGCACTACGGGCGAAAGCAGAGTCCAAGGTACGGCGTGGAAACCACGTACCTCATCACTAGCACAACTGCCAAGAGGGCTCTAGCACGTGGAGCTTGCGAAAACTGTGCAAGGAGGTTGACGGCAAAAGAGATGTGGGGACGTGTGGTAGTGGCGAGGTACATCAAATATCCGATGTGGCGAAGGTAGAAGGTCACATCCACTGTCTCTCCGAGCTGTGTGGGATCGTCCACCTTTAGGGTGTCCTGCCCATCAGGTGTGAGAGGTGTGGAGGCCATTGGCACGGCGCCTAGGAGGTCACGGAAGCGCTCCCCCACAACGCGTGCGTATCTGGCCTGATGCAACAGAAGCGTTTGGTGTCTGCTATCTCGTACAATCTGCATGCCAAGAAACACTGCTGCAGGACCAAGGTCCTTCATCCTATGGGCAGTTTGGAGGACCTCCTTGGCCTCCTTCGCGGCCTCCATGGAGGGAGACGCAATCAAGAGGCCGTCCACATAGACCATGATGGTAGTGAACCGCTCAGACACCTGTCGGATGAAAAGAGAGGGATCTGCCTCGCTCTATACATACCCCACATGAGTCAGAGTGCCTATGATCTCCGGGTTCCAGCACCAAGGAGAGTGCTTGAGTCCGTACAAGGACTTGTGCAAGCGCCAGACCTTGTCATCGTCCTCAAAGCATGGTGGCTAGGCCACGCAAATCTCCTCATCCAAAGAGCCATGGAGGAACGCATTGTTCAAGTCCATCTGGTGCAGTTCCCAGTCATGCTGAGCCACCACACCAAGCAGAGCGCGAGATGAGGTCATGCGACCGATAGGGGCAAAGGTGTCAGTCTATTGAACGCCCTTGATCTGAGGGTACCCATTGACGACCAAGCGAGCCTTGTGGCGTTCCAGTGAGCCATCCGGCTTCACCTTCTTGCGAAAGACCCACTTGACCTTAACTTCCTTCCTCCCAGGTGGAAGGTCGACTAGCTTGTAAACTTTGTGCTCTCGGATGGCACGAAGCTCTTCCTCACTGGCGGCATGCCAGGCGTCGGCATCCTCTGATGAGAGGGCATCCCTTAGTGTGCCCGGATCAGGCGCCAACGAGGGAGAGCTCCGAGTGGCAAGTGCACACGCCGCAAAACTAGGCCTTACGACCACAAGGTCAGCTGCTGCATCACAAGCAGTACGGAACTCGCGAGTGACCAAATCGTGTCCTACAAGACACGGTGGATGTACCTCTACGTGATCTGTATGAACACTTAGGCCGAGGGCCTTTGTGCCGGGATCGCCACTCGCAACGCTGCGAGTAGAGGGCTTGGGTGCGGGACCTCACACTCGCTGGGCCACGGAGCCCAACGGTCGAAGACGACCACCGGGCTCACGCGTGTAGTCTGGGCTCGAAGGGCTGACTGCAGGATCAGAGATAGGCACGATCACATCCGGTGAGGAGTGAGGCACAGGGACAGGCGATGCAGTGGGAGGAGAGGCTGGTGAACTGACGGGAGATGCAGGACTGGGAGTGGCGGTAGGACCACCCACAGAGACAAGAGTACTAGTGGACAGAGGGGTATCATCATGGGTGTCTGTGGGAGGCGAGGACGTAGGAGAGAAGACAAGTTGGATGGGAGAGATCTCTGGGCCGACAGCGATGATCACCGGGTCATTAAGAGTTAGAGACCGAGAAGTAGCGGGGGCTCAAAGGGACACATCAGCCGGACGAGAGGTACTCGTAGGCTAAGACTTCCCCATCCGTTGAGAAACCTCACACGTAGGAACGCGTGTGACATACATTGACACATTTGAGGTCAGATCACGGTAGCTGAGAGACTCATACAAGAGGGCATCGCAGAACTCAACAATGCGACGACGAGCGGGGTCCCAAAAACGTCAAGCCTTTGACCACGAGGAGATACCAACAAAAGCACACAAGCGATCCCGCAGACATAGACCTTGGACCCCTGCTGATCCTTTGTGTACGGCACAAAAGCCACTGAGCCCCAGACACAAACAAGATGCAGGTCGGCACGGTGGCCAAACCATAGCTCATACGGTGCAATGTGGTCCGAAAGAGGACCGTGCGGGAGGCGGTTCCAGACCCACATCATGTAGGCGAATCCTTCGAAGGCGAAGGATTCCGGGAGATCGCACTCAGACCACAAAGCACGAACCGCATCCTCCATGGTGCGGTTCCAGCGCTCAGAGACAACGTTCTGCTGACGAGTGGCAGGAGCAGAGACCTGGTGAAAAATCCCGCGCTCGGCAAAGAAACTGTCCATTACGCCAAGAAACTCGCCGCCGCAATCCGAGCGGAAGATGTGCAGGGAGTGGCGAGATTGACGCTCAGCCATCACTAGCCAGAGACGAACCGCGAGAACGGCATCACTCTTCTGGCGCAAGCTGTAGACCCACCGCATCCGGGTGAAGTCATCGGTCAGGGTGCGGACATATCGGCCTCGATCGGATAAGGACTCGACAGGGAGAGGACCAAGAAGGTCCAAATACACCAGCTAAAGGGAACAAAGGGCTCGAGAACGGGAATCAGGGTAGGTGCAACGATGCATCTTACCCTAAGCGCAGAACAGACAATCGGTCTTGGGCTGCTTCTTGAAAGAGGCCGCGTCAAGATCGAGGGCGGGCTGTGTCCTAATGAGCTTTGACACAGTGTCAGAGCCCACATGACACATATGTCGATGCAACATGCGTTGGTGCTTAGCAGACAGGACACAAGAGACAAACACATGAGCAGGAAGGGAAGGGGGACAAGGAGAAGAAGAGATCTGAGGAACACGATATAGAGCATCCACAACGGAGGTGCGAAGAACAATAATGCGAGTATCAAGAGTAGTCATTGTCGTGGAGTCAAGAGTGTGCTCCACAGAGACTACCATCAAAGTGCAGGCACGCATAGAGAGCAAGCTGAGCTCAAGGTCAGGTACAAAAATAACGTCGGAGAGATACATGGGCCAGACGGACCATCGAAGCACACAACCCCAACACCCTGGACTTGCAAGGACTGACCAGAGCCTGTGTGAACAAAGCGAACAGACGCCATAGGGCCGAGGACAACAAAGTCACTATGACGACATGTCATGTGGTGAGTGGCACCTGAATCGACGATCCAAGTTCCACTCGAATCACGACTAGAGGACGTCACGGTGCAACAGGCAATAGAACACTCTACTACAGACGGACGCTCGACAACAGAGGAGGGAGAACGACGAAGGGCAAACAGGTGAGACTCTGTGATCCAATGTGTACTGTCAGGCCCATCATCATCACATGCCAGCTGTGCTCCCCCAGACGAGTCATCACGAGAGACGAGAACAGACGAACAAACAGTCTGTGAACCACCTGGCTGTGAAGACATACTCGCACCTCCCTGAGTGCGAAGCGCCAGGAGCTGACGGAGCTCGGCGATGGTGCAGTCACAAAGGTCTGGGTCTCTGCTGCTCACTGATGGGGAAGCAGGAACTGCTGCGGTTGTGGTCGTCGCTTGACCAGAGGCTGTGCTGCTCAACACAGACCGCTGTGCGTGTGCAGCTTGAAGACCGCGAGTGATCCGTGCCCAGTCGAGCAGCTGCTCGTACTCGGTGTAGCGATGACCACCTCCATAGTCGTAGCAATGAACAGTGCGTCCACTGCTACCGCCTGATGACTGCTGTTGCGGTAACTGTTGCTAGGCCAAGCCACGCTTCTTTGTGCTCTTCTTTCCCTGTGCTGCTGCTGCCACACCCTACGTCTGAGTCGAGGTAGCTTGGGTGGAAGGGGAAGAGGAGGTTGTGCCAGCAGATGGAGAAGTGAACTGCGAGAGAGGTGTCGTTGGTGACGCGATGACCGTTGCAGTAAGTGAACTGTCCTGGTGGGCGACGGGTGCCTCACGAGGAGATGTCACCTTAAGGAAAAGCTAAAGCGCTCAAGGGAGGAGCTGAAGGGAGGTGGAGAAGGGCTCCAGCGCAGCATCGCTGTACCTCGTGAAGATGTCGGCGTGCTCAAGACGGACTCCGATCATGAGCGAGCGAAGTGCCGCCCATAACTGTGTCCCTCCTGCGGTCCCAAGGCGCGTGTAGATGCGCATGGCGCGCCACCAATAAGCGGCTGCGGGCTCGGCAGGTCCCTGACGAAGGGAGTGGAAGGCGCGGCTGTGAGCCGCGCAGGTGGCATGCATCTCTACAGCAAGCCTGGACAATGCCAGCTCCCAGCCCCAACGTGGGTTAGCACCCGCGCCTGTGCCGGCCTCTCCAAAGAAGGGGCAAAAGTCCACGACAGTCTCGCGAGGCATGGCGTAAAGGAATCTGCGCATCGCCCGAGCCCCTGTCAGCACCTGAGCACGGTCCGTAACCTGGTACTGTGGTAGTAGGGCCACCACCCCCCCCCCTATGAAGTGGCCAAGACCGGGAAGAGGGTCTCCCAGCAGTCAAAGCCGTCCTCGCTGACATATCGTGGGAGCGGTGTCTCAAAGTCCTTAGGTTGCTGCTCCATAGGGAGAGCATCCACAGGATGGGAAAGAGGAGGGACGGGGAAGACATCGGGACGAGGAAAGTCGCCGAGGTAGGTCTCAGGCGAAGATCGGATCTCCTGGAACGGGGAACCAGAACGCGTCTGCAGCTGGCGAAGACGCTCCTTAAGTATCTGAATCTCCCTCTTGGGAGTGTCATCGTCCATGCCTGGCATATCAGGGTCCTCCTCCAAAGGATCAAGAAGTGGCGGGTCCTGTCCTGCCACTCTCCTCGGTGTAGATGCTGATTGCTGTCAGAAGGTGTGACACCGTTGACTCCCCTGGAGGTGTGCTCTAAGGCCGAGGACTGGCTCCGAAGAAGATCATTGAGCGTGCGGATGGCATCGGTTTGCTGCTGGTGTAGGCGACGTATCTCATCTTGCTGGCTCCGCAGGTCCGCAATGGCCTGCGAGTGTGGGCTCATGAAGGAGGCGGAGGAAGAAGGATCTAGTGGTCCTTTGCCCTTGTCACCGGTCGGAGCCATGTCAGCGCTCAGTATGGGGCCGAACGTAAAAAATACTCCGAATGAGAAACCAAAACCGTTTCTTGAAGAGTTGAAACGTTCAGAAAGATTGACGTTTTGATCCGAAAATTGATGATGTCAGCACAGTCGATGATGACGCCAGCGTTTCTTACGCTAGAAAAAAATTTGCTACCGTTTTCTTTTGCTAGCGTATTTTACGCCCGCAATTTTTTTGGGTTTTTTTGTTTGGAAGTTCACGCGAACTTCGCATGACTTGTGGGGGTCACCTCCTGCTTGCAGCTGTGCAGGGGCTACGCAAGGGCTACGTAGTTTCTGCGTAGCAGAAACTATGCAGTAGCTGCAATGCTGCTGCTGCGTTGTAGCAATGCTGCTGCTGCACTACTGCTGCTTCGCTGTTGCTGCGACTACACTGCAGCAACAGCTACAATGCTGCTGCTTTTGCGCTACTATTGTTGCTCATGGGTGCTGATGCTGCCGCTGTTACGATTTGCTGCCGCCGGTGCACACTGTCAGTGCTCGCAGCCACCGCTGCAAGCTGCTGCTGCGAGTTGCTACTCCTTTTTTTGTTGTGTAGAGGCTGGTAGCGAGAAACGGCTGCTGCTACCTCCCGGTGGTGGTGGTGGTGCTGTTGCTGCTGGAGCTAGTAAATGCTGCAGCTCAACCGATGTGGTTGTGGGGACTGAGTGATGATGTCGTTGTTGAAAACGGCTGCAACGAGTCCCAGGATACGGCAACGGTGACTCTCACTGCTGCTGCTGGTGTTGCGTCTCTGCAGCGCAACTCAGTGAGAGGGATCTCGCTGCTCAGATACCATGAGAAAATACGTAGAAGCTTCCTAGCGGTATTGTCGCTGACTAGGCATCAGTGCCTGGTCAGACGGTAACGATAGTCACAAGTCGTGCACACAACGGCAAGGGTCTGGCTAGGGGACACAAGGCAAAGTGCTAGAATGCTTGAATAGCATTTGCAGAGAGAGATGAAAAACAACAGGTCCATGGCATAAGTTCCTGCCGCGGCGCACAGCGGGTGTCACACGCGGAAGTGCAAGGTTTGTCCTAAAACCGGCCCAAAACCACTATTTTGGCCATAACTCTGCGTAGATAAGTCAGACCACTACGCCGTGTGAGCCTACACGTGCAAAATCTCAAGCCGTACGCTACGGCTGGTCACATACATGCATCCGGCAACAAATGGCGGACAGACAATGCAAAGACATGCATATCGGGTCCACGGCCAGTCCACCGATAAAATCCTACAAGCTGCAGAAAAAATACAGAAGGTTTTAGACTGCATCCGGGACTCTTGGACGACCGTCGATCAGCTCCGAGCGGGTAGTCTACCGCCAGACGATGCCCTGGTGCCACCTGGGTCCGCATAAGGGATTTGCACGAGCATGGACATGGCTGAGTGGTCACAGTAAACTGTACAGGTCGACAGTAACATCACAAATCACAACATGCGGGTCTTGACCATCACCACCTCGACCCATGTCAACCATAGAGGAGTACTGCCTCTATGTGTTGTGCACAAGGAGGCGTCAAGAGAAAGCACACACGCCAACAATCCCCCTGTGTAGCAGAGCTCAACATCACGAGCAAAGCTGATAGTTGTACACAACTTCCCCTTGAGGAGGGAGCATTGCTCCCCCATGGCCATATTCACCTGTATACAAAAAAGAAATGTGAGAACGTTGCTAATGGGACGTGCACAAACATAGCCTCATCCCATAGCCTTGTTGACACTGTCGTTGTCATCGATGTCGTAGTCATCACTGCTCTCGTCACCTATTGTTGTGACTAGTGGAGTGTAGAGGGCCTCCTCCAATTGCATCACCTTTTGCATGCGTGCTAGCTGATGAGCTGCACATCGCCACTCGGACTCTGCAGCGTCAAGACTCGTGTACAAGTGGTCGAGCTCTGCTGTGGATGTCGGCCGTCCAGCGGCATCTGCAGCATGTAGGCGGTGCGTGGTAGAACAAACCTGATAGTGGGCCTCCATCGCGTGCACTTCGGCACGAGCCATGGCCTTTTGTGGCATCGACGCCTCATCGCTGAGGTCAAAGGCCTCTGCGTGAGCCGTCGAATCATGTGCCGCCTGCTGGTAGGACGTCGGACCAGAGAACGTGTCGGCATCTGCAACATATGCATCCGCAAGAGCTAATGATGCGGAAGCATTGGCTGCTGCTAGCACAACTATCCCTGCGCCATCCACTGCTGGCCGAATGTCGGCATCGGACTATGGATCTGCCTCTATGGTGCCGTCGCTGTCATTGGCAGCCCTTACAATGTCTTGGGATCCTTCGACCATCTCGTGTGCAGCCAAACATCCACTTACTACTAAATGTCCGCCTGTCCCGGACGTGCATCCAATTGAGACCACTCAGCTACCTCGAGACGAGCGTGCACATCCTCTACGCATTCCTCGGCTACTTATGGTAGTGGAACATCTGTAGTTAAACAACGACTACCAGCCTCCCGGCGCTCACCCATGAGACCCTGCACGGTCACCTCTGCTCGAGCCACGGCAGCTTCCTGCGCGTCCACCAAGGAGCGTAGGCACTTGGGTATAGGAAAAGCAGCTTGGAAGTTTGTAGCTATTTCGTCGGCTGGTCCCGGCATGGTGTTAGTGATGCCGGTCAGGCCAGCCATGAGCCAGAGTCAGTAGATTGCTTTGCATCCTCCACGGTAGCTACAATTGTAGGGGTGACTGCTACATGCTCAACAAATACCACAGACAATACCTCCACTCGGCTGTCATCACTCTTGGTGCCGGTAATGGCCGCTCCTGTACGGGCCGCCGCTGCTCTGGCATCCACTGATATCGTCTGCTCCACCTGTTGTGATAAGTCCGACTGTCTCCATACTGCACCATGAAATATCCACTCAATATCCTCAATGCACATGTGCAGATCCTTCAAGAATTGTGCCGCTACATGACGACCCACGGCACCTACGGTGTTTTAACGTGTGCTCGCTGCATGTAACTCAAGCGTGATGTCCTCCATGACCCTATCCGCATGTGCCACTGCATCCTCATGGTCACAAAATACAAAGTATAGATGCTCGAGCACAGAGGCCGGCTTGGCTGCTCGTGGACCAGGTAGTGCTTGAGTTAAGTCCTCTGCGACGGTTGTACCTCCACAGACAGCTACCGCAATGGGACCGGCCATAACGGAAGTGTTGGCAACCTCGAAATCTCCGGCCTCTCTGGATATCCCCTCCTCATGTGTACCTGCAATGGCTAACACTTTGGCTGAGGGAGCGTCTACCCTTGCAGAGGACGTACCGGCTGCTGCAGGAGTTGCGACCATCATGGTGTCTGCACTAGCAAGGGCATCCAACAAGAGCAACAAGGGCATCTGTAGCAGCGACTACTATTGCTACTACTCTTAGGACATCAGTGGCTGCCGACACGCCCACTGCCCGAATATGTGCTCCACATGTGTCAGCTATCACCGCCACTACTAATGTTGACCCATCCACTCGTGCTGCCACGCTTGCCCCTGTGGTCGTAGTCTCTGCTACGTCAACTATAGTCTCCATATCCATATGCATATCTATGTTAGCCTCTAACTTTGAGTTAGACCAATCGTCTACGTCCAACTCAGTGTCAAACCATTCCTTGAATGACTCGTCCTCACTGAGAGCGCCTTGACGTGCAGCATCGTCTGTGGCATCTCGCCTGCACTCTCTCATGGTCGTTGACAGACACTCAATCCTCCCCTCAACTAACACACGTGCACAAGCTGAGAAGGGGTGCTGCAGAAACCCTGCGACTAAGGAAAAAAGACTGAGCTTCGCGGGAACATCTGCTACTGTCGTTGCCTTCTGGGCACGTCTAACCAAACATGTTGTCGCCTGCCTTGCATGTCGAGTGCGAGCGCGACGAGCGCAAGCTGAAGGGACTACCACAAAAGCAGAGGGGTCAGAGGTCATGATGACTCCAACTGACTCCAGGACAAAGCAGAGGGCGTCAATTATGGAGCTAAGGTCGGGAGCCGTGTTATTGTCATGTGACACCACTGACGGAGGTGAGGATGGCGAGGAGGAACATGGGGGTCTCTGTAGCGGCATGGTAGCAACGACCCGCTTAGAGACCACATGGTCTGTACGTTGTGCGCCATGCGCTTCAGACCTTAGAGCTACGCGGATGACACCACCATAGCTCCACTGAGAGGTGTCATGGTGTCGGGCGACAATGTCTCTGAGTCGGATGGTGAAGAAGAAGGGCGAGACCACATCCAAGACGGTCGTCATCCGGTATGGCGTTGGCGATAGTGGCGCCATGGTGCTGAATGACAACGTAGTAGTAGGAAAAACCGTTAGAGGCCTGAGGCGTGTGCCACGGTTGCAACTGCCACTTTAGACACGGCGCATGCCACACATGCAATGCCGGTGCCAACCATGGCACCAACTACACTCCTTTTCACGCCACCGTGCTCATCTCCGAAGCTAGGCATGGGTGAGTGTACAGGGCACTCGCTCTCGCTGGCACAAGGCCACAAGGGGAGATGGGCAATCAAAGCAGAGTCTCTCTGACCTAATGTGATGCCGTCACGAGGACAGCCACCACTAGAAAAGTGGTGCGTGGCTGTGTGATTGGTACGGGATTGCTATCCTGATAATGCATGGCTAAGACAAAGTGCGACCTCACGTTGCCTTTGGTGCTGCCCCTGTAGGTGCTACAGCTATACGCCACCGCTACTAATGTTGCGGCCCTTGATACCCTTCGCCGTTGCTGCTGTACATGCTCGCCGCCACTGCTCTTGTAGCTGCCCGACTGCTACAGCTGCTCGCCGCACATGTTGCTACTGCCACGGCTCCTGCTGCCACTGCCCTTGCTGCTGTACTATCCACCGCCATTGTTGCTGCTATATGTTCTTGCCTCTACTATTGCTGATCCGGCTGCTGTTGTGGCTGTTACTCTACGTTGTTGTTGCAGCTGCTCACTGTCGTTGTTGTTAATACCATTACTGCTACTAAGGCTGCTACCCTCCGCCGCTACTACTACAACTACTTGGCGCCGCCACTGCTGTTGTTGCTACTGCTACTGCTATTGCTGCTACGGATGGTGCCGTAAGACCAGCTACAGTAGGTGCTTTGTGCTGTAGGTGCTGCTTTGACTGTTGTTGCTCGTGGTTGCCGTCGTTGTCCCTGTTGCCTCCACTACTCTGATGCAACGTAGTCGTGGTGGGTCCTTGTAAGATTTGCTACTACTGCTATGGATGGTTGCTACTATTGCCACTCACTATTGCTACTACTGCGTCTCTACTGCACAGTACAACGCGCTATGGCTTGTTTGCTTTGATACCAAAATGAGATTGCGAGGAAGCTTCCTAGTACGCTTGCCACTAACTACGCGTTAATGCTCAGTCAGCTTGCGGCGTCAACACATGGCGGAGGCAAAATGGCAAGGGTTTGGCTAGGTGACACAAACAGAGTGTCAAATGTGCTTCCAAAAATAAAACATATGCAGAGAGAGTTACAACTATGAGCAACAACCAACTAACTAGCTGTGAGGCTTGGTGCGCAACCACGGACGCATTCGGCTGTGCACCAGCCCGAGGCTGAAACACTCGCCCCATCATAACTTCTTGCACAGGCGTCAGAACAACACGTCGTTTGAACCAGAACGACCAGCACAATGAGCCAGAAATATCCGTAATGTGCAAGGCAGGTATCTTTGTGACCCCAGAACATGTTTCTGGGTGCACGGGTCTTGACCTCGGAGAAAACTCTAGAAGCTACACACCCACAAACCTGTATTCTCAAACGCAGCGAGTGCATCACATCGACAATGTCGTTTGCGATGATGTAGTATCGGGATCTCTAACATTCCTATGGTGCCACAATCGTTGTGTGGAGCGGTGTCGACTCAAAGGCCACACAAGAACAGGATGAAGGAGATGTTATTGTTGTGAGCAAAACTATGTGTTACGGAGGGGCACATTTACGTCATTGTTGTGGCTGGTATTCTGTATTGTTATTGTTCAATGTAAGGAACTTTCCAATGGGCTTGTACTCCCATGCTCTCTCATAGAGGTCAAGGGATGGAGAAACATGATGTCACCTATGGGTCAAGACGAAAGAAATTGAAGCTATGAGAATAGGGTGTCACGATTATGAGGTGAGATGATTAAGCAAGAATGACGACTATGATGAGTGTGTTGATTCAGGCAAAAGAGCCGGCAAAGAATCATAGTGATGACGTAAGGTTGGTGGCAGGTGATCAATCAGAGAGAGGAGCGACACATATCACGTGTACAACTCACCAGGTGATATGAATGTGAAGCGGGTAATGTGCAAGATGGGAATTAAGAATGTTATCACAGTCGGGGTGTGGGCATTGAGCTCCAGTAGAATGGTTGGGACAACACATGAGGACCCAGTGACATCGAGCAACGGATGAATAGCCATGGCACCGAGGGATGAGTAGGAAGAGCACTGGGAGAGGCCACAGTGCCACAGGCACAATTGCAATGGGAATTTCAAGGTGCCATGACAATTGGGCATAGGAGGAACAGAGATAAGGGAAGGAGCGATGGCGGAGCAAGCATGGGCGCAGGGATCAAAACAACTAAAGACAGGCACAAGCCGTACAAGGGGGACAAGAGGCATGAAGTGGAAGATAGGTTGAATGACTCATGGAAAAGATTGATAGTAGTAAGTGGAAGAGACTAAAACAATAGAACTAAGCCACTTTTTTTCACTAATGTCAAGTCCAGTGCAGTTCTTCTATGGTGGACGACAGCCAAAGTGTTGCTGTAACCGTTTGGCTACTCTTGTTGTGGTTGAGACGTGTAGAGCTGCCATGCCCCTCTGTTCTTGTGGAGCTGGTGCGAGGCGTCTTGAGGGTACGTCGACACCGAATAGTGAGCCAGTGTAGTCTGGCTGCAGCTGGCAACAGTTCGTGGGCGCAATATTGAGGCACCGACCCATTGGCGTATAGCGACGACTGAAGTGTGAGGACCGGCAAGTCTCCATCGTGCAACCGTCCATTGGATGAATGTTGGCCAACTATTGACCGAGCCAGTGCTCATGACGTTCTGCCGACGGGGAGGTGAACTGGTTCCCGATAGGACATTTCATTGCTTTGTTAGCATATGTCCTTGATGCTACAACAACGGTTTTTTTTGGTGAGAAAACTCTTGGGTAGACTGGTGATGTTGGGGTAATATTCCAACACAGGGATGGGTGTTACCGATGTTGTAAGAAATGTTGGATAGGAACTTTTCTTGACAAGGATGTATGGGCTACTATAACAGGTTCAAAGGAGGCGGAATTCATGGGGATGGGTAGGCTGATTGAATAGTGTCATGGGAAGGGTGCAAGACAATACAAGCTTCAAAGGATGCCAGCGTTCTTAGATGATGTCGTAAGGGGCACGAGGTATGATAGTAAAACAAAATGGTGAGAGGGAAGATAAGGATGCATATTGCATGGACAACGAGCTTGCGCGCACACATGGTGATGTGGCCACTGCAATGTAGAAGAAAAACTAAGGCATTGAGAGCGGGATTGATGAGTTGTGATGTTGCAAAACTCTACAGAAATCAACCTTGTTACGGATAAAGGACCAATAACGAACAAAGTTACTATGCCCTCCCAATGTAGTACTGTTCTCAAGGACGTCAGGACACTGAGACAATGTTGAGTGGGAAGAAAGTTTCAGTGCAAGTTGGATGCGAGGATGGAAAATTGCGAATGATGATATCCACACTTCATCTCTTGTGGAAGAGTGTTGGCACTGTGAGGTTGTGGGCTTCCAAATGTTTAGTTGTGGTTGGATGATTATCCCACAAGTCGCAACAAGAGGAAATTCCTACTTTGTCCAAATGATAGCATTCATGGAGGAGGTAAGACATTGAGCTTTTGCCATTGAAGGCTATATGAAACAGGCGGAGGAGTATTGCAGAATTTTGGGTACAAGGTGACTGTAGCATACAGACCAATCTTAGGAACAAACATGGTCTTTTCTGCTTCCACCCTAACTTCAATCGATGGTTTTAGGAGTAAAATTGGAGAAAAACACTAACATCCAAGCGTTATCCCTGGAAAATCAGCGATAGAATTTGTAGCATCCCAAAATGACATGGATGTGTTGAACATGGGATCAGATAATCAACAACCTCCTCTATCTTCTTTGAATGCATCGTGATCCGTCTGCGGCCAATGATGTGGCCCAAAACCTTTTATCAAACGACGACCAAAGTTACACTATAAGAGTGTTCCATAGAATTCCTTCCTTTGTCAAATCACAAGAACTTCTTGGAGAACTTGTCACGAGAACTTGTCACCGTGCTCTTCCATGGCTCTGTTGTACACTAGGATGTCATCAAGATACACCACGACAAAGTCATCGAGGTGTCAGCAAAAAATATCATTGATGGTTCTCAAATGTATTGCCAGACCTTTTTTTGTCCAAATAGCTTAATAGTGAGATCAAATTTTCCATTTTGGTTGCGGAATGTTTTATGCTCGATGTCATTGTTGGAGGTGGGGCTCTTATGATAGTCGTCGCGTAGGTCGATATTCGGGAAATTTCTCAATCCTCAAAGTGGATAAACATTTTCATTTGCTCAGAAAAGGGAGTAGTATTTCTCAGTGGTAATGTTGACCAATGTCCCGCAATCCACGTACACATCCATCTTACGAGTTTCCTTTTGGACAGAAAGTATATGTGCGACATATGTTGGCGTGTGTTACGTACGAGACGTACACGAGTCCCTAAAATCTCTAAGTGGATATTTATGTCATTACACAAATAGCCCACCGTGCGTCAAGACCTTGATTTTCACTCCGACAGTCGAGGGCAATTTGGCCAATTGCCCTTGCCCTCCGGCGTTCCTTCTCGCACATTCTGACAACTTCGACCAATTTTGAGAATCATCAACGGAAGTATAGCGACCTTTCGGTCAACTTCTCGACACATCGAGAAATATTGAGATTTACAAAGATGCACCTGTTTTATTTGCCTTCAATCTTTGAAGCTCCATGATTCCTTGGTAGAGCTTCTCCATCCGACCACTCACGACGCAACTCTACACGCGTTGCTTGAAAGTCGACTCGAGGACCCCGACTACGTCTCATTTGTAACTCGACACTTGTATGTATGTGCTTGATCATTTTGACACTTGTCATCAAAGTACACTTATCGCTAATTAGAACTTGCTCAAGTTTCCGAAACCCTCAAACCGTTTTCTGCCTCACAACATCTAGCTCTTCACCATCTACGCTCCATTTGGCATAACAATTGGTATCAAAACACAGTGGTACCGGAGAGGCATTCGACTGGTTTACTCATCTCGAGGACTGCCACGTTGCCAGCGCATCTCGCACGTCAAGACTTTGCACACTCCGTGACTATGACGTGATGCAAGTAAGCGTATCTGACAACAAGCAGCGGGTCTTGGTGATGAATTTGGCAATGGAGGAGCAGAATGTGCCTATGTTCGCAAACCCTGAAGTGGTAGAGGACGCTGGAGTGGCAGGCTATGCAGTAGCTGGGTCAATCCGGATGGCTCCAGTGACCAACCCGGTCATGGATCTGACGGTGTTAAACTAGATGCCCCTACGAACAGCCTCAACTTCTGCAACAAGAATAACAGGCGGCTCCGGACGACAAGCGTAGATCAATGAGGAGCTGCCGAACTGTATCTATGTGCTTGAGGGAATAAAAAGCAAACTACTCCAACAACTCAGCGTCGTGATGGACGCCTTTTGCAGTGCAAGTGCACGAGAGGCACTGCTCGTCAAGAGAAATACCCAACTCTCAAAAGAACCAAAGATTCGTTTGGTCCCTCCCAAACCGTTCGATCCTGCATATTGTAAAGGACTAACGGATTGAATGTGGCTGACGAACGTAAAGGTGTTATTCACCGTTCTTGGGGTCAATGACGATTGGAAGAAAATGGACCTCGCGGCCGCGCTTCTGTATGGCATTGCATTAAGTTGGTGGTTTGGCCTAAAGGCCATCCAACGACAGCAGGAGACCGGCGGGGCCTCATGAACGGCCAACGGCGCCTGTCTCGTATCGCCAACGGCAGGCATTCTACCCTTGGAGCAGATCAATGCGCAATGGAAAGACACGTTTTTCCACCAATCGGCTGGAGCAAATCTTGGCACACAATGCTCGCACGTTTTGGATTGTTGAAGAAGAAGACTCTGCGGAAGACTTTGCGCTATGGAGTGTACGCTATCTCAAAATCAAACTCCTATTACAACACATGTACTATACTTCACCGATTTCAAGGATCCAAGGTAGTCCTCTTGATGATTGTTTGGTGCTAAACATGGTATGTCCCATGTTTTTCTGTGTCTCAAATGTACAAGATGTGATCATGCTGAGATTAGCAAGGGACCACTATGATATAGTCTCGAAACTCATCCAAGGACTGTTGCGAGGCCAACTTCTTGCTATAAAATGGCTCAAAATGCAAAACTACCCATCAATCTTGGTCCCATGGATGTACTATTTCCTCCTCATTGTTTGATACTGCTCTATCCCCCCCCCCCCCCCCCCCC
>SZWC01000771.1:190519-204104 GCA_023375785.1 Penium margaritaceum | reverse complement strand
CCCCCCCCCCCCCCCCCATTTTCTTCTCACTTTCCGAGTACTTCTCGTCCTAATTTGGGCTCCACTAAGACAACTCATCGTGCATCTAGACACGGATCTCTGAACAGGTCAGTTGTGGATTATAAACATGCTGTCAAAAACAGAAATGACGGTCTCCTGAAGCCCCTTTCCGTGCAAACCTGTCCGGGTCATTGCCATCCTTCTCCCCTTTTTGTAGTTCATCTCACACCCACTCTCATTCATTGGATTCCCCCCTCTATTTTCCTCTTGCTATCCCTTAATCTCACTCTTTCTCCCGCTCTCACTCTCAAAGCGTCCCAAATTCTAAATCGTTTGTTGCCTCGTAACTTCAACCTGTTCACCATCTACGCTCTGTTTAGCATATAACTTGGTATAAGAGCGCAATAGTCCACGAGAGGCATCTCACTACTTCCCTTAACCGGAGTACTACCTCGTACAAGCCATCAGCGCATCTTGCACGTCATGACTTTGCAGACTTTATGACTACGACATGAGGTGAGTGAGCGCAACTGACGACCTACAATGGGTCTTCGGCAATGGAGGAGCAGAATGTGCCAATGCACGCGAAGCCTGAAGCGACAACAAATGCTGGCATGGCAGGCTTTGCGGCAGCTGGAACAACCCCTATGAATTTGGCAACCAATCCGGTCACGCACCCGACCGCAATAAATCAGCTACCCCTAGCAAAAGCCTTGACGATGACTGCAGGGACAACTGATGGCACGGGACGACATGCGCGGATCAATGAAAGACTGGTAAAGAGAATCTATGCATTCAAGGGGATCAACGACCACCTTCTCCAACACCTCAACTTTGCAATGGATGCTCTCCGCAACGCAAGCACGCGTGAAGTGGTGCGCGTCAAGAGAAATCCCCAACTCTTGAGCGAACCCAAAGTTTTTCCAGCTCCACCAAAACCGTTCGATCTTGCAAACTCAAAAGGGCCAACGGTTTGGATGTGGCTGACAAGTTGGAAGGTGTACTTCACTGCTGCTATGGTCAACGATGATGAAAAGAAAATTGACCTCGTGGCCGCGCTTTTGCGTGGCACAATCCTATGGGTATCGACCTCCTAACCAAAGTTATTGTGGAATTGGAAAAAACCAGGCGACAGACTCCTCGACTCCGATGGATGTAGTCACTGTCGACCAGAAAGATACGCAAACCTGCTACAAGTGTGGAAAAGTTGGGCACATTGTCCGCAATTGTCAGAGCAAACGGCAAGCCAAAAGGGGGGGAAGTTGTAGAAAAATGAGTCGGGAAACGGCAAGGGGCAGAAGTGGGATGCGCAACTCTTGTATGCGAGGAGAGATTTACGCCAAACGGTCACCCATCTAAACGGCCCACATCACCACAGAGGGTTTATGAGATCACAAATTTCTACGAGAGGTACGAGGACGACCAACTAGCCACACTACTAAACGTTCAACATCGAGGATGCACAAGTCGCAGAACGCTACAGGCACTGTTGGATGGAGGAGCTTCACACAACTTCGTAAGCAAGGACATGGTTCACAAGCTGGGTTTGCAGACCGAACCAGGGGTGTTTGAAGGAAAAACCATCGACGGGAGACTACGGATACGCAGACTCTGAGAACCACTACAACTACAAGTGGGAGATCTTCAGGATAAAACGGTCTAGAGATCTTGTCAATGAGCGATCACGAAATCATCCTCGGACGAGATTTCCTGTACCGACACAATTCGTAGGTTGACGAGAACAACGGCGAAGTCTATGTGGAGATTGACGGCGCCAAATGAGAACTTCTGCATGTAAGACAGAAGCCGACAGGGGAAGCAGCAAAGGAAGCCGCAAAAGCTGAAAAGCAAAAACCGGTGTAGCCAATACCGCTTAACGTGGCCAAGCACTCTGCACGACAAGGAGCTAGTGCGTGGCTTGTACATTTTGAGCCAATGGGAGAAGGGGAAGTGGCAGCTGCTGACTCATCATCGGCCGCATCAGCCTCATTAGCCTCAACGAAGTTCGTGATGGTACCCGAAGCGTTTGTATCCCTCATCAAGGAGTTTGTGAAAGTCTTCCCTAACGAACTGCCAAAGACCCAACCTCCTCAGCGAGACATCGATCATCGCACCGAACTGAAGCCGGACGGTAGACCTGCCATCCGAGGGGCCTATCAGATGAGCGGTCACGAGCTGACCAAGCTAAAAAAGCAGTTCGACAAGATGCTCGGTCAAGTGTTCATCCGCCCATCTACGTCAACATACACCGCACCAATACTATTCATGAAAAAGAACACTAACAAGATGCGGATGTGCGTGGATTACCGGGTGTTGAACAATGCTACCATCAAGAACTGCTACCCTCTTCTCTCAGATAATGCACTTTTCAACCAACTCGGAGAGGTCCAAATTTTCAGCAAAATCGACTTAGGCAACGGATATCATCAAATGCGTATGGCAGCCGACAACAACATTCCAAACCCGCTACGAGCACTTTGAGTTCACAGTCATGTCGTTTGGACTCACAAATTCCCTGGCGATGTTTATGGCAGCAATGAACAACATCTTCTGTCCGTACCTTGACGATTTTGTCGTGGTGTACCTCGACGCCATTTTGGTGTACAGCTGAATCCCAAGGGAGCAAGATGGACATCTTCGGAAAGTTCTCAAAGTTTTACAAAGAGAGTTTTGTTGGAAATGCAACTTCAATCATCGTTCAATCAAGTTTTTGGGTCACGTCATCAACGGTGGACGAATCACCATGGATTCTGTAATTGTTACTGACGATTCGTACGCGACTATGCTCGAGTGTCAGTGCCTCATTCCGACCTCACCAAAAAAGAAAACGAGTGGCGGTGGGGAGACACATAACAAGGAGCGTTCACCGCTTTGCGGAATGCTCTGACCTCAGTGCCAACCCTATGATTAGCCCATCTGACGGTCGACTACGTCATGGCTACGGATGCATCCAACCGAGCCATTGGCATAATTCTTCTGCAAGGCCATGACAATGGCAAACAACCGGTCTCCTACATGTCTCGAAACCTGGTGTGTGGCTGATGCATCATGCGCACCGACTACCACACGCTGGAATGTTTAAAGACGTTGCCGAATGTAAGCCAACGACACACCTGATGGATGGAGTACCTTGATTCCGGTTCGACTACAAAATTGAGTACCGGCCAAGCAAAACCAATCCGACGGACGCACTTAGCCGCCGACCAGATTTAATGGCTGACATGGAAATCCTACAACTAGAGCGAGACCCATACTTCGTGCAATTGTTCGCACGAGGCTTTGACCAGCACGTCAGATATGATAAAACCAAATTCTGGTTGGACACACCCTTTTGGCGACGATGCTTCATTCGCGGTATGCTGCTCGGAGAATGCCACGACACGGGTCCAAGTGGACACTTCGAAGAGGACAAGATACTGAAGAAGGTAGCAAAAATCTATTGCCGGGATAAGATGTAACCCAACGTGGCCAACTTCTGCAAAACCTACGACACATGTCAGCGACAAAAATCTGGTTGCACGAGGCCACCCGGACTTCTACAGTCGCTCCCTGTTTCGACAGATGCATGGGCATACATCTCCATGGACTTTGTCAAAGGATTACTGGTCACACCGGAGGCTTATGACGCAATCCTCCTGGTTGTCGACAAGTTTTCCAAGAATTCATCCCGACAAAGACCACCGTAATTGCCGAAGGAAGAGCATGGCTGTTTCTAAACAACATTGTGCGGTTGCATGGCGTAGTGAGAACCATCACGAGCGACAGAAACGGTTGATTCACCCACTGTTTTGGGGCAAAGTGATGACTTGCTACGACAGCAAAATTCAACTTTCAACAGCGTTTCATCTTCAAACAGACGGTCTAAATTAGCGGACAAATTAGACGCTCAAACAACTGCTCCAAACGCGTTGCAATCCCCATGGGACGGATTCGGCACAAAAACTCCAAACAACCAAAATCACATATAAATTGGCAGTTTCCACGGCATCGAGTAAAACCCCATTTGAAGTGGTGTATGGAAACTTCCCCCCACACCAGCTAAACTCCAAAGCCGTAATAAGATTCCCAAACTCGATGTCCATCTTCGAGACTTTACCAGTGTCCGAGAGGAAACACGTCAAACCTTGCAAAGACACAAGCAGCGATGAAGCAAGCACCTGACCGACATCGCAACGATGACATCTTCACCACTAGCGATAAAGTCCTCCTTAGCTCGGCAAACATCAAGCTCCGCGGATCTGATTTTCCGAAGCTGAAACCTCGATGGTTGGGACCCTTTTAGATCGAACGCATGCAAACCGTTGTGGTTGCACGACTCAAACTCCCCGACACTATGCACGTTCATTCGTTGTTTTGATGCCACTAGCATCAAGTACTACTGAGACCTTGTAGAGAACTTCCCTGGCAGAGATGTCCCTTCTTTGCTTGTCGTTCAAATGAGCTCGAAAACTTAGGCAGCAGGTTGGGGCAATAGCGTTGTTGATGCTGCGTGTGGGATTCCACGCTCGTTGCTTAAGTCAGCTGCCCCCTCAGTCTGCTGCTCTAGAGTCTAAGTCTGCAAGCTCTGGGTTTGTTGCTCAGATTCGCGTGCGCCAGAGTTAGCGCCAGAAAGCAGCTGAAAACTGAAAACAACTGGTTAGGAATGAGGAATGAACAACAATGGGAGACCCCTCCAAGTTCTTGCTCCACCCCACTATTGTAGAACTTGTTACTCAGCTAACCAGCCAATCAGAAAATAGTGCTAGACCTACTTTCTGGCAGGCAGGGTTTTCTCGGTGAGCCCTGCCAGACGCCCGACAGCCCAAGACCCGGGTGTCGTCCGTTTTGCCTAAGAACTGGACCATACCATAATACCAACGCTGCGAACGAAGTCGTGTGATCAGAATCAGCTAGAAGAATAGCAGCAAAGAGTTATGGCTGCCCGAACCCGGGCAGTGCCTACGACAGTCAGTGACGCCAAGCAGGGCCACACAGCAGGAGACACGGACTCTAGGCACAGCATGACGATGCAGACGCAATGCCACAACCAGAAACAGAACTGAGTGCATGGAAACAACATCTGCAGTGGCAGAGACCGCTGGCGGCTCGACCGTCGCGGAGGCCTGCCGATGGAGTTGAGTGCATCGCCGTAGGGAGGAGGCTTCAGCGAGTGTGCGTGAACCACAACGCGCGTCGACTCCACTGCGCGACACTCCAGCAGCGTCGAGTCTCGCCGTCAGTCATCTGCATGCCGATGTACACAAGCCGGGAGGACACAACAGAGTACAATGAGAGATGCGCGAAAAACCAATACTCCTCCATGATTCATAGGCGTAGTTCACATGTGCGGGCAAAGACACAGACATCGACCAGACTCCCCTAGAGCACGGAGAGATGCAAGCAGGGACAAGGAGAGCAACTCATGGACGCACGCCGACTGAACTCACGGCCTTCTTGAACGAGTCACGCTTCAATGCCTTGGACAAGTAGTCAGCCAACTGTCGTGCTGTCTCAACCCACATGATGCTGATGCTACCGTCATGCAACAACAAACGCACATAGTGATACTCAACGTTGATGTGCTTTGTGCGTGTGTGATGCACGCCGTCATTGTCCGCGATGGCCATGGCACTCTCATTGTCACAATGCAACGTGATGGATGCGACAGGCTGACGCAACTCGGACAACAAACGACGCAGCCACACACTCTCACATGCGCCTGAGCCAAGAGCCACATACTCAGCCTTAGTAGTGCTGCGTGCAATGCACCCATGCTTGCCACTCTGCCAGGACACAGCTGTGCCGCCAATCAGAAAGATCCAGCCTGTGCGACTCTTACCGTCCGGACTGCCAGTCTAGTCACTGTCAGTGTATCCCACCGCGACCACAGATGGCTGACGGTGGAATATGAGACCTCGCCGAGGAGTAGAGACCACATGCGCAGTACTCGATTGCGGCCTCGTAGTGGAGGTGATGCGACTCCTGAGAGAACTGGGCCAGGAGGTTGACGGCGAACGCGATGTCTGGGCGCGTCGTCGTCGTTAGGAATATCAGTGACCCAATGACTCGCAGGCACGTGGTCACGTCAACTGGCTCCCCCACGATGGCTGGGTCGGGACTCTTTTGCTTCACCTGGCCGTCGGGTGACATGGGTGAGGATGCGCTCGGCACAAGTGGCAGGTCCTCCGCAAAGCGGGTGGACAGAGTCTGCACATAGGCGGCTTGGTGGATGTGTAGGACGTCCTAGGAGCGATCATGCTCGAGCTCCATGCCGAGGAAGACTCGGGCAGACCCGAGATCCTTCATCTGGTAGGCGGCGTGCAGTAAGTCCTTGACACGCTTGATGGCTGCAGTGTCTGGTGACGCAATGAGGAGATCGTCGATGTACACCAAAACAACAGCGAAGGTCTGGCCTCGCGGAGTGACAAACAGCGCAGGGTCCGCGGTGCTGTGTTGGAGCCCGCCACAAAGGAGCGTGTTGCTGATCTCTTGGTTCTAGTACCGAGGCGACTGCTTCAGGCCATAAAGGGCCTTACGCAGTCGCCACACTCTCCCGGTGCCATCGTCGAAGCCTGGTGGCTGCACCATGTAAAGCTCCTCACCCTCAAGTGAACCATGGACAAAAGCGTTGCTCACATCCATCTGATGTAGCTCCCACCCATGCTGAGTGACCAGGCTCAAGAGCGCCCGGCTGGTGGAGAACCGGCCAACTGGGGCAAAGATCTGGTCGTAGTCGACCCCAGGAACCTGGGCAAACTCCTTTGCTTTAAGGCTGGCCTTGTATTTTTCCAAGGACTCGTCAGGCTTCCATTTGCGCCGAAAGACCCACTTGGCACCGATGGACTTACGACCTGGGGGAAGGTCGACGAGGTCGTACACATGGTGCTATTGGATGGCGACGAGCTCATCAGCGTTGGCAGTGTCTCAGTGTGCAGCCTCAAGAGAGGCTCGTGCCTCGCGCAAGGTGGCTGGGTCCTCCAGGGGTGCTGTGGAGCGGATTGAGAAAACATGTGTCTCTCGAGCCCTAGGTGGGATGCGCGAGAGTGTGGCCATGATAGCGTGCCGATGCTCGTGATGAAGCATGGCGTAGCCAAATGCGGAGTCCGCGTGCAGGTGTGCAATGATGGCCGAGGTGGTCAGGCCGAGGGCCTTGGTGCCAGAGTCCCCACTCACGACTGAGGGAGTGGAGGAGACACGTGGAGCCACGGGGGGTCGAGGCACCACGGAGCGCGGTGCGACGGTCTGCGCGCTCACCGATGGCCTGGGTCGGAGGCTGCTGCATGGGCCACGTATGTAGCGTGGCAGGGCAGGCAACGGCACTGAGTTTGCCGAGCCAATGGAAACAAAAGGGGGTGCTGGCCCAGAGGGACTTGCGGACGCGACTGGTGCTGCCGGCCCGGAGGGACTAGCGGACACGACTGGGGCTACCAGCCCGGAGGGACCAGCGAACGCGACTGGTGCTGCCGGCCCAGAGGGACCTGCGGACACGACTAGGGCTGCCGGCCCGGAGGGACTAGCGGATGCGACTGGGGCTGCCGGCCCGGAGGGACCAGCGGACACGACTGGGACTGCCGGCCCAGAGGGTCCTGTAGAAACAACTGGGGCTGCCGGCCCGGAGGGACCAGCGGACACGACTAAGGCTGCCGGCTCGGAGGGACCAGCGGATGCCACTGGTGCTGTCGGCTCGGAGGGACCAGCGGACGCAAATGGTGCTGCCGGCCCGGAGGGACCAGCGGACACGACTGGGGCTGCCGGCGCGAATGGACCAGCAGACGCGACTGGGGCTGCCGGCTCGGAAGGACCAACAGATGTGTATCCGGAAGCGGAAGGACGGAGGACGGACTAACCACTCCCCCACGCGACGGGATAGACACGGACGGGCCGTAGCGAATGAGATCACGGTGAAGCAGGTCCTCGAAGAAGAGGGCATCCTAGGACTCGACGATGTAGTACCGGGAGGGATCCCGCAAACGCCAGGCCTCGGACTGATGAGAGACCCTGAGGGAGGTGTAGGGACATCCGCGTGGGGCGAGCTTGCCGTCCTGCTGCGGGGCGGGCAGCCACACAACGGCCACGCAACCCCAGACGCGAGTGGGACGGAGGTCAGCACGCTGACCGCACCAATGCTGGTACGGTGTGGACTGGCGGGGTAGGGGGCCGTGGGGAATCCGGTTCCAGACCCAGGTCATGTAGGCCATGGCTTCAAAGTAGAAGCCCTCGGAGAGACCGGACTCAACCCGCATGGTGCGGACGGCGTCGGCCATGGTCCGGTTCCAACGCTCGGAGATACCGTTCTGGGCGGGTGTGTAAGGCGCACATGTCTCATGGTGGATCCCGCGGGAGGCGAGAAAAGTCGTGGCCTCACCAATGTACTCGCCACCGCGATCGGAGCGAAAGCGGCGAAGGGAGCGGCCAAACGCGCGTTCTGCGAGGACAAACCAGTCCTGGATGGTTCGGGCGACATGGCTCTTTTGTCGAAGGCAGAAGACCCAGAGGTAGCGAGAATAGTCGTCTGTGAGGGTGAGGACACAGCGGCCATGCTCGCCGACGGACTCGGTGGGGAGAGGACCCATCACGTCCGAATGGACAAGGTCGAGAGGCGCGGATGCACGGGAGGAAGACAAGGGGTACGTGGACATGTGCATCTTCCCCTGAGCGCAGTCAATGCACTCAGTGGGGCACGGGAGAGGGAAAGTCTCCAGGTCAAGGCCTTTGGCCGGCTAGGTGCGGAGCATGCTGTCTACGGCGACATAGTGGACATGGGTAAGGCGGCGATGTAAGAGGCGGGTGTGCTGAGGAGAAAGCGTACTGGAGACAAACACATGGCCTGTGGCGGCTGACGGGAAGGAGACTGGAGAAGAGGAGCGGCGGGGCATATGTCACAGGTTGCCATGGGCGGTGGCGTGCAGGATAATGAGACCAGACGGACGCAGCCACACAGTACCAACACCACGCGAGTGCACAACATCCATGCTCATGCGGTCAAGTGCAGTGACGAACAAGAGGCTGAGCTCAAGACCAGGGACGAAGAGGCCATCGGTTAGAAAGACGTCACCGGCAGGACCACGGAAACGAACAACGCCACCGCCACGGACAGGCAACACCTTTCCGAAGCCTGTTCGGATGCCGGAGACATCGCCTACAGGACCGAGCATACTGAAGGCCTCACAAGAGGCCGTCATGCCATGCGTGGCCCCGCAGTCGATGATCCAGGTCTCAGCGGGGTCGTGGACCAGGGTCGCTAGATCGCTAACGGTCACATGGCAACAAGCAAGGGACGCGGACATGGTGGACGGAGGCGTGAACCGAGACTGCCAATCGTCAAGCCATGCAACATCGTCATAGGAAGGGGTAGAGGAGACCACGAGAGACAATGCGACAGAAGAGGAAACGAGACACGACCGCAGATCAGTCTCAGTCATGCAAGGCGGGGCATGAGAGCAAGTGGTGATGCAACTCGCACTTCCCAGGGAAGGAGGGCGCGTCAGGCCGAGCTGGAGCGCGATAAACTGCTCCAGCTGACGCTCACGGGAGGACGGCCCGGGAGTGTAGACCTAGTGCAGAGTGACGGCACCAGAGCCCGGGTAAGGGAGGGACAGTGTAGGCGACGGGAATGGAGGTCCCGACGGCTGAGGGTAGTACTGCTGCGGTGCGGGAGTCTGCTAGACTGGCGGAACTGTCGGAGGGGCGAAGCTGTTGGGCGAGGTCGAAGTGTCAGGGCCAGCAGCAGCGATGGCGGCAGAGGCGAGATAGCGCTCACGCTGGTGACGCATGGTGGTGATGACGCGCGCCTCGTCTGTCGGGAGAGGGCACGTGTACCACCCGTGCCCAGGCTGGCCACAGTTGTGGCAGACCGAGCCACCGCCACCGAACCTGGTCGACGGCTGCTGCTGTTGCTGTTGCGGCGGACCCTTGCCTTTCTTATTCTGGCTTCTCTTCCTTTTCCCTGAAGACGATGAGGTAGCGGTGGCGGGGGAGGCGACGGCCACTGAGGCGATGGCAGGGGAGGCCCCGGCAGGTGATGAGAGAGCCTCCGTGCGATGGATCTTGGACTCCTGGCGAGCTTCCTCAATGCGGAGGAAGAGCTCGTATGCCCAAGGCATAAGGGTGTCCTGGGCCGCCATGGTGGAGAGGACGTCCTCGGGGTAGTGCACAAATACGTCCGCGTACGTGCTGGTGGCGCCGCGCTTGATGGTAAGGAGCACGGACAGAGGAGGTGGAGCAAATTTGCCGAGACGACGAAGGATGTTCTCCGCCCGCTACGAGTAGGCAGTGACCATCTCAGTCTCCCCCATGTGCAGGGAGTTGAACTCCCGGAGCAGACGGCTGATCTCAGCATCGTTGGACAGGCGATGGGGCCTGGTGAGGATGTGCCATGCGGCTGTAGGGTCTGGGATGTCGCCAGAGGTGAAGTCGCCAAGGAAAGGCTCTAGGGCCAAGCGGGAAGTTGGGGGGGCAACTGGGACGAGGGCACGGACGGCGCAACCAGCGTCATACAGCTGGTCGGCCTGGGTGGAGTCGTAAGGGAGGGTGTAGTATGCCCACAGACCCTCACCTTGCACCCAGATCCGGAAGCTGAGTTCCCAGCTCCGGAACTGCTTGCCGGCCTGAAACGGCGACGGTGGCGTCTCAAAGTCCTTCTGTCTACAGCCGGCGCCGAGAGTGGGGCCAAGGACGGAGGTCACGGTCTGCCGCTAGCGCTGAGTCTTCTGCTGAGCCTGGTAGTATGTGGCAGCAGACACAGCTAGGCTGGCGTGCCTTGGAGGGACGAATGGCGGCGGTGCACTGGTGGAAGTCTGGGAGGATACTGGCTACAACGGTGTAAGCTGCTGCGTCAAGGCGGCGAGCTGTTGCTGAAGAGCAACGAGGGGATCGGGGTTGCTGCCAAGGACACCAGTGGGCTGGTGCTGCTGCTGCTGCTGCTGCTGCTGCCGCTGCTGCTGCTGCTGCTACTACTACTGCTGCTGTTGCTGCTGCTTCTGCGGCGGCGGCGGCTGCTGCTACTACTGCTGCTGCTGCTACTACTGCTGCTGCTGTGGCAGCGGCGGCGGCTGCTGCTACTGTTGTTGCTACTGCTACTACTGCTGCTACTGTTGCTGCTGCTGCTGCAACTGCAGTCGCTGCAAAAAAGGGGGGGTAGGGGTCCCTCCAACAGAGGAGGATCCCTCCTCCCCTGGGCTACCAGCCATGGTTTGGTTTCCCTTTTGTTTTTTTTCTCTTTCTGTCTTTGTGTTCCTGATATCTGCAGTGGCTTAGGGTGGTAGGGATTCTACCCACCCCTTTGGTTTTCCGCCTTCCCTTTCTTCGCCGCCCTTTTCCTTCTTTCTTTTTTCATGACGTCAGCAGTGACGTCAGCAATGATGTCAGTAGAGGGGTGCTGATGTAAGCAGCGACGGTTGTTGGGGCCGCCGCTGCTGTTGCTTCAGCTGCTACTGTTGCAGCCGTTGCTGCTGCTGGTGCAGCCACTCCTACTATAGCTGCTGCTGTTGCTACTGCTGCTGCAGTTGCAGCTACAACTGTTGTTGCTACAAGCTGTTGCGGCCGCTGTGGCTACTACAGCTCGATGCTGCCGCTTGCACGCTGTTGCACCTGCAACGTGCTGCAACTGCTGCTCGCTGCTGCTGCGGGCTGCTATTGCGAGCTGCGGGGGTGGGGGGTTTTTTTTATTTCTCTTTCTCGCCATTTTCTTTTTTTTTTCCGTTTTTCCTGCCACAACGGGCAACAGCCCGTTGTCTGCTGCGAGCAACGGGCTCCTGCTTGCTTGTAGCAACGAGCTGCTGCTCGCTGGCAGTAGCGGGCTGCTGCTCGTTGCTCGCTCGCTGCGAGCTGCGAGCAGCAGCAGCCACGGCTGGCTGCTGCCAGCAGCTGCTCGCTGCTGCCAGCAGCTGCTCGCTGCTGCTCCTCCTATGGCTGGCTGCTACTACAGCTCGCTGTTGCAGCTGCTGTAGCACGCTGCTGCTGCTGCACGTTGCTACAGCTGCTACGTGCTGCGGCTGCTGCTTGCTTATGCTGCGGGCTGCTATTGCGGGCTACTGTTGCACGCTGCTACTGCTGCTGCGCGCTGCTGCTGCTGCTGCTGGTGCTACGAGCTGCTGCTGCGGGCTGTTGAGGACTGCTACTTCTGCCTGCTGCTGTTGTTGCTGCATGCAGCTGGTACTCGCTGCTGCTGCCACTGCTCGCTGCCGTTGCCTGCGTCTGCTACTGCTGCAGGTTGCTACTACTACATGCCAGTCACTACACCTGGGTGATGTTGCAGCATGCGTTGTCGTCCGCAAGTGTCGGACGCCGCTTGCCGTTCACCTCCTCGCGTCACGTGTGGGGGTCAGTGGTGCCGAAAAAATTTCGGCAGCATTTCCCTTGGCCCAGTGGCCGTGGGAAAAAATCTGACGCCGCCACCAGGCGGGTCAATGCTGCCAGAAAAAATCCGGCAGCATTTCCCCTGCACTGGCGCGTATGGGGGTCCGCCGACGTTGTCTGGCACGTGTTCGCCAGTTTTCTGCTGCTGCTGCTACGCTCTGGCTCTGATTCCAAGCTAGAAAACCTAGGCAGCAGGTTAGGGCAGCAGCGTTGTTGATGCAGCGTGCGGGCTTCCACGCTCGTTGCTTAAGTCAGCTGCCCCCTTAGTCTGCTGCTGGAGGCTCTGGGTTTGTTACTCAGAAACGCGTGCGCCAGAGTTAGCGCCAAAAAGAAGCTGAAAACTGAAAGTAACTGGTTAGGAATGAAGAATGAGCAACAATGGGAAACCCCTGCAAGGTCTAGCTCCGCCCCACTACTGTTGAACTTGTTACTCAGCTAACCAGCCAATCAGAAAATAGTGCTAGACCTGTTTTCTGGCAGGCAGGGTTTTCTCGCTGAGCCCTGCAAGACGCCCGACAGCCCAAGACCCGGGCGTCGTCCGTTTTGCCTCAAAACTGGACCATACCATAATATCGACGTTGCGAACGAAGTCGTGCGGTCAGAATCAGCTAGAAAAATAGCAGCAAAGAGTTATGGCACTGCCCGAACCCGGGCAGTGCCTACGACAGTCAGTGACGCGAAGCAAGGCCACACACAGGAGACACGGACCCTAGGCACAGCATGACGATGCAGACACAATGCCACAACCAGAAACGGAACTGAGTGCATGGAAATAGCATCTGCAGTGGTAGAGACCGCCGGCGGCTCGACCGCCGTGGAGGCGTGCCGATGGAGCTGAGCGCATCGCCGTAGGGAGGAGGCTTCTGCGAGTGTGCGTGGGCCTCAGCGCGCATCGGCTCCACCGCACGACACTCCAGCAGCGTCGAGTCTCGCCGTCAGTCATGTGCACGCCGATGTACACAAGCCGGGAGGACACAACAGAGTACAATGAGTGATGCTCGAAAAGCCAACAACATGGACGAAGACAAGCAGTACGTTATTGAAGACATGCTTGGCCACCATTGACGAGGCAAGAGGACAAAATTTTATGTCAAGTGGCATGGCAACGACGCCGCGCCCATCAGCTGGGAACCCTAAGACAACCTTCGAGACGTTGATCACCTCATCGACGGCCACTACTGTAGTTTTTGGGCCACATCTACATGCCAGCCGGGACGTCGCGGCTAGGGGGGGGGGGGGGGGGGGGGGG